>JAGQEM010000077.1:0-116214 GCA_019202945.1 Corynespora olivacea
CTGGGACAGAGGCGATGGATGACGGCAGGGGATTGAGGTGAGGTGAGGTGGAAGGAGATGAGAGGAGAGGAGAGGAGAGGAGAGGAGAGAGAGATTGCAGGTGGGTTGGGGAAAGCGGATGGTAGTTGGGGAAAAAGAAAAGTTGGTTGTTTTATTTTCGCTGGCAGCAAGGAACGGAGGAATGTTGTTATACACTTGGATGAGTTGTGCGTGCGCGTGCTTGGGTTCAAAAACTGTTTGTGTGTGTATGTGTATGCTGGGACAATCTGTTGTCTTGGTCAAGCACGGCACGCTCTCTCTTTCTTCCAAGACAATACCCCTTTTCGTTTCACAATCTCTTTGAAGGGAAACTGTTTGAAAGACGATCCCTTTTCGTTTGCTTTGCTTTGAGTTCGTGGTTCATCTGTACAGATAAGCCTGAGCCGTCGACGCATGGCCATCCCACTAGCGTGACCTTTGGTATGTCACCCCAGCTTCTCCAACTGCCCCCAACGCCTCCATGGTCTCCTCAAACCACCCTCCAGCTACACCCTCTTCGCTTCTCGGATTATCCGTCGTCGTGTTCTCTCCTTCCTTTACCTCTTGTCGCCACACATCCAGCAATGTCGCGTTCTCCCCAAACTTCTCCATCAACCTCCTATTGCATCTCCGCTTTGCCTCCTCTTCAAGGTACAAGGGTATCAGAGACTTCTCCCTGCGGTAGACCTTGCGTTGGGCGAAACGCGCCCTAAACGATTTCACCACGCCGCTCTGCAGCGTCTTCCTCGTCTTCTCCACTTCCGCATCCGTCATCATGTCCCATTCAGGTACACTGTTTCGCTTGGCCTCCATCTCCGCCTTCTTCCTATGTTCCCACTGTCGCCCTTTGTCGTTGAAGCGGTTCGAGGCCCATGACCATGTCAATCCGCTGCAGAGCCTTTCCATATAAAACGACGGTACATACCAGCTATCCTCTGGCTCACCCGCGAATCTTTGGGGCCGGATTTCCACCCGCCATTGCGATTTCATAGGTAGCTTGGCCGATTTGCGGATGGACATGATATACCTGAAGGCAGTGGCGCAGTTGTGTTTGGTGAGGAAAGTTCTTGTGTCATCTGGAGAGGCAGTGTGGAACATCAAGGTAAGGTCATCTAACCTTTCGAATCGCGCAGTTTCGTTGAGGATGTCGAAGGGCCACACGCCGTCGGTAACTCCGAGGTCAATTGTGAGATGTTTGACATTCTTGCAAGACCCCCGAAGCTCCATTAGCTCCACGACTGACAAGATAGGAATGCTATTTGTGCCAGCGTGTAGAGACTGTGCTCTAAGCTTTTCCAGACCAGGCATCATCTTGATCAAGCTCAGAGATAGGATACGATAGCCGTGCGGGTAATTTGGAGCCTGGAAGATCTCCCACGAATCGAAGATTGTGAGATGGCGCATCTCCGGCATGGAAGGTAGAGAAGGTAGAGATGCGAAGTAGTCTTCGAGTTCCCCTATGTGACATTCTGGCTTGGTCTGGACCTCCATCTTCCTCAATCTGGGTGCTCGCCCGATGAAGGCAAGAAGAAGGGTCGTCGAAATTTGCAGGCTGTGGGTGTCGTCAGCAGGCTGCATAGGCAACCAGCGAAAAATTCCAGAGTAACACGAGGTTCCTGGACGCATATCGTTTCCATGATACGTATTCAACACAGGCAAAGGGTAACTCACTACTTCAGTTCATCCCATCCGCCCTTCTCCCCCCATATAGCCAACTCGGCCAAAGTGAACATGCTGTTTAGGTTTTGCAAGCGGAACGACGTCAATTTGGGAAGGTTGCTAGCAGCGAACGCTGAGGTCATGACTGGAAAGTCAAAATAGGAGGCAAAGGCCGAGGGCGAGATGGCAAAGTCCTTGAGAGTTGTGTTGCGTGAGAGCATCCCTACCAGATCGGGTTTGAACCTGCGATAAAGCTGACTCTGTTTGCTGGGGCAGTAGTGGAAGACGGTGAGCTGCGAGGCGGCAGGGTGGCGCAAGAAGTTCCAGCTGCTACCTGGAGCATTAGGCCACTTTACCGTCCATCTCGTCTCCAAGCCGGGAAGCTCGAATGTAGCCTTGGGGAACCTGTGGATAGCATCGAGTATGGTATCGGGAAAGCTAAGGATTCCGGTCCACTTTATCCGTTTGAGGTTTGTGAGTCTCGTTGTCAGTTTCGCCAGGCTCCCCAACATCTCCCCCAGGACATGAACATTGGTACCAGCATGGACCTCCAAAGTGCGAATGAAGGTCGGCAGACAAGAGCCCTCTTTCAGCAATCGGCCAAGCTGCCGCGCATACGCTTTGTTTGAAAGGTTGATCCGGACGTCTCGGTAGAGCCATGGTAGGGTCAGTTCGTAAAGACAGCGCGACACGCGGGAGAGGTTGACTAACGTCTCCCAGTCGGTGAGATATATCTGCTCCATCAGCACCTCTATACAATCATGGTCGAGCTTCTCGAAGAGTAGCGACAGCTTTCCCTTTGCCATATTGTCGCGCCGCCAAAGTAGCCTTGCAGAGAGTGCAGCGCCGGGAGCCTGTTATATGCGGTTGCAAAGCCTAGCAGGCAGGACGTGAGATCTTGGGTCGCGCCGCAGAGAGACACTCCGTTGGTGGGCAAACGCGCCATTCAACGTTGTACAAAACATGACCACTCGCTTGCCACTCATCCATCGCTCACTCACCACTCACTTACCATGGTAACATCATCGTCCCGATCGCGTTCCAAGATACAGACTACGTGTTGACGAAAGGTCTCCAAGACGCGAGCTGAAATCGAATCAGATCGAATCAGATCGAATCAAATCAAATCAAATCAGAGCAAACCTCGCAGGGAACTCGCGATGATGAACATCTTTCCTGGAGGGAAGTGACGACGGGCAACATGACCTAACCATATCAATCACCTCATCCAGCCTCGACCAATCACGACTCCACAGTCGTTGCTGACCAACCGCCGACCAGCAAACCAACAACCTCGGCTCAGCCATTCCATCCGCATATCGCATCTCGCGACATACTGCCTTCAAATACCGCCGTCGCCGCTATCTCCCCCCCCCCGCACCTCCACACCGGCTCGCCGCATATCCACCACTCTCCCTGCCGTCATTACGACTTCCCGACCATTGGCTTCGAACCCATTATCCGCGCATCCCATCCGCCGGCAATCATGTCTGACTCCTTCACCACCAAGCAAGTCGCCGAGCACAACACGGTGGAGAACGGGCTCTACATCATAATCGACGGATCGGTGTACAAATTGGATACCTTTGTGGATGAGCACCCGGGTGGGGCCAAGATTCTGAAGAGGGTGGGTGGGAAAGATGCGAGCAAGCAGTTCTGGAAGGTGCGTGACGATGATCTGGGGTAGACGTGGGGGAACGGGCGGACGCCTGCCCGGGTCGGGGTGTAGAATCGATGGGAAACGCCCTTCCGGAGGCGTGTCCGTGCATGGCGTCCTGGGCTGCAACGTCTCCAGGGTTCGCACGGGTGGTGATGGACACAGGCATCGGGGGCTAACCGTGTTGCAGTACCACAATGAGGGTGTGCTGAAAAAGTATGCCGCGAAGCTCAAGGTTGGGACGGTAAAGGAAGAGGCGAAGCTGTGAACGGACTGCGACTGTGGGGGGTTGAAGCTGCGATACGACACGACACTCGCGTTTGAGATACCGGCCGACTGTAGTCGAGCGCTGAAGTGAGGCCGACTGCAGGATGACGGCACTGCACATGGAAAGAAGCCTGCATCTTCTTGTACATATTGCACAGTAATAGAGCGTGCGCTCGGCATATCATGTTGGTGGAGACTTTGCTACAAGACGATTCTACAGTGGATCTCATTGTCTTCGTACTAGGCTCGTGTATAAAACATTACTTCAAAAAGCAAACTCGTGCTGTATGTATGTACGTGACGGTAAATCATGGGGATATCCCCTTGCCATGCAGTGGGTATCGTGAACGCCTTGTCGATGCAGTGCAGCGCAGAACAGAAAAAGCAAAATCCGACCTTCGCATCCGTCAAAAACATCCCCAACTCTTCGTCTTCTCCGTCGCAGACCTCTCCAGTTTCTGCCTCTGCTTCCTCAGAGCATCCTTCTCATCCTCCTCCCCATCCTCCACATCCATCCTATACCTCCTCACCGACCCGCCATCCGACTTGTCCTTCTCATAAAAAGACTGCGAGGGCGGTCCGCTCACACACCTCGGTAGCATCCTCCTCACCAAGCCCCTCAGCCCCTGGTTATTTTTATCGATCTTTCTATACTGGTCGCGCCTCGTGCTCGGCGACATCCAATGCATCGTCGTATCCGGAAGACCCTCACTCCCACTCTCTTTCGCGCAAGGCGACAACGGTGCGATGCCCTCGTCGGACGTTGTTTCTCTCTGCGGCGCGGTTCCTGGGCGCTGCGCTGTTCGTACGGGGCCGGAGTCCGTGGCTGCCAGGGTTGTCGCACCCTCACCACCAACTCCGTATCCGGAAAGCGAGGGGCTCTCGAGGGCGCCAGTTTGATACGAAGGGTTCTGGAAAATGCTGCAAGAGCGGAAATGGAGGGCCAGAACGTCGTCGATGTCGCCGGTGGTCGTCGGGACGGTTTGCGAGCTTTTGATTCTGTAATGCCGGGCTGGCCGAGAGGGGTCGACGATGGTGCATGATGTACGGCGGGACGAGGGGATCGAGTTGGGATTTCGACGTCGCGATTTGGTGGTCGAGTTGTCGGACGAGGAGGTTATGGATTTGCGGCGTGGTTCGGCGAACTTGCGTTGCGTCGAGGGGCGCTTTTCCGATGCTGGACGCATAATCGTTGTTTGAATACTCGACGATGGAACGGGGGGGGATCTCTTTGATTTTCTTTCCTGCGTTGGAGCTGTATTGCTTCGGTGTATGCGTAGGATTTCTTGTTGAGGGGCTTTCGGACCAAAGGTCTCGTCGAAAGCGCTATCCGTTCGGTCCATGATTGATGCATGAAAGGAAAAGATGCAAGTAGGTATTCGGATGTCGTTAAAGAGTTTGGTGAACAAGCAGCATGTATAGCGCCTTTTGTTGCGGCATCGACTACAGCTGTCAATGGAAGCATTCAAACAGAGTTGGGTAGACTTACAGCGTAGAGAGCCGGTCTTCGATGTGCAATTACACCCGATTTGCAATGCGCTACAAATCGAGCTTAAATCAACAGAACAACAACACCGTCTAATAGAAAAAAAAAGTGAGATGAATGGATAGGAAATGCAGATGCCAGGAAAGTGGTTCGATCGCTCCAAAGTGCGGTGACCAGCGCGCAGCACAGACGGGTGACGACGGAGACCTCAAGGTGAAGCGGTCAGTTTGAAGAATGGTTTAAACACCAACATATATACCGAAAGGCCCGAATTCTTCCAGACCTTTTCCTCGCTAAAAACAGTGCTCTCACCCGTCGTTGGGCGTTCGCCAGGGCGTGCAAGGTCGCGGAGCTGCAGGTGGTTAACGCAGGTGAGTGGTGGATTTAGACGCCTGCAGTTCACCGCCTCAACGCGAAAGGCGCTTGAGGGAAAGATATCGTCAAAGCTTGGCCGGAAAACCGGATGATCGCAAGAAATGAGGTGGATCCCCCGAGGCGGAAAACTGGGGAACGAAATAATGCACGTCTGCTGGGGGAGGGCGCAGCGACAGGCGCGCTACATATGTCAACGTCGGACGTTACACATGAGAGGGCTGAGTGGACGATATCGTCTTTCACATGCCAAACGATGGACGGAGGCAGCGACTGTCAATCAGCTTGGCTTGACCTTGTGATGGGCTAGAGGACTCCGGCCGCTGTCAAAAGGGCGACGCATATCCGAACTGGAGTGGCAGCCTTGTCTCCACATGCACACCGTAATGCACCGACCAAGAGGGAGGCGCCGAATTATCATGCATAGCGACATCGGTCGGGTCACCCGCCAGGACGATCTGGTAACCGTAGGCGGGTAGTTCACTGCTAGGGGTTCGAGGGGTCCAGAGATGACCAACGCCCGATTTGGAATGCTGTTGTGGCAGCGAGGGGTTGTGTTCGAGGCAGCATCATAACCTCAGGATGGTGATTTTCGTAAGTTGTCGGGGGACAAATGAGATGTTGTTGCGGACGGTCAATCTCGAACAGAGGCTGCGAATGACCAGACCAGTCGAGAACGGGTCCTTACCGCTGCAGCCGCTCGGACCACATTTGCCAAAGCGTCAATGCGCGACTTGGGAAATGGGTGGCGCCAAACCATCCATGACCACATCACAAGAAGGCACAACCACTGCATCGGTAGACAATAGCACCATTACTTATTCATCGCGGCACACTACATGACTGGCAACAGAGAGTCAAAGGACGCTACCAGGACTCTGCTCTGGCTCCTGTCGCCTTTTGAGACTGCTACGAACTCGGCCTATTGGTACCATTGTTGCCCCCTGATATGCTTTCTCTCGTTGGCGAGCTGACCATGATATTCCTCGGTATGGGTCTACATTTCGGATAGGTTCTTAGCGCACATCGCGTGGCTTGTTTGCTTGCGACCCAGTTGCACGATCGAATGGGATGCGACGATACCTCCTTGGATTCTCCATTTGCGATGGATTGGATCACATTGAGTCTCCCGATTGCATTGACGACGTCAGCTATGTGTACGCAACAAACACAGGTGTTGGGTGGAATCGCGGCTCAGTATCTGCAAGTACATTTGCTTCGGCTACTACCGCAGACGGAAACGTCATACCTACACGATAGGCAGAGGTCTGATGAAGCCATATTTGCCTCCGCCGCAGCATCCATGTCGTCTATCGCCTTTCATAACGTCTGCACCGACGACCTGTTTGCATGTGATGGTGGAGCTGCACAGGTGGCCATGCGCTGCATGTGCGTAACCATCTCACGTGTTAACTCAGCACTGGTGTAAACCCAGCATGGGTAGGGGTGATGAAAGACATGCAGCGGGGAACATAACATTGCTGATAGTATAGTATCAGAATCCAAGGTTATGTATGCCGATCCAATGCAACCTAAATAGCTCGACTTGAGCGTGGAAACCCACCAACAGTCGTCCACCCATAAACCTCATGACCGAAAACATTCCCACCGCCCCGGTAATGGTGGAGAGAGAGAGTAATGACCTCGATAGTATGAGTGGTCAGTACTATCGGCATGCCATGAGGGCCGTGAAATCAGTCCGCGGGGTCCCCATCGCCTTATCGCAATGGACTCTCGTGCATGGCTGTTTGCCTCCAGCCTTACACTTCGTCCGCTCCTTCATTGTTCAACTGTTGAAAGAGATAGGAAGTTGCTAGAAGAGAGCAGACGGGACGATGATATCAATCTCCACGATCAGGCCGACGTACTCATTCTCACTGAACCTCATGATAGAAGTCTAATATTCTCTGTCCCACCTCTTCAAACGCCTCGATACAATGCCAGTGCCCCACGCCCTTCATAACTTCCAACTTTTTCTCGCTCGTTCCCATTTCGCTGAACATCTTCTGACAACCTTCTAGCGGTGCAGACTTATCCTCTTCACCGGCAAGTATAAGCACCGGGACTGCAATCTTGTCGTAGTTGGGCGGCTTCGCATTAATGATAACTCTGCAGTTGCTGCAGTATCCCGCTGGGTTCTGGGAAAGTAGTAACTCGCGCACGAAGCTTTTTGCTAGCAAAGACGCCTTCTTGCCTACTGCTGCATTGGGTATTGCGTTGGCCATAGAGTCCATGCCTTCTTCCTCTACGGTCTGAATTCGCTTCTCAAAGATGGGAACTACACTTTCGTTGGGATAGACAGGGCCGATAAGGACAACTGCTGCAACTCGATCACTACGCTCTGCTGCGAGATGTGCTCCGACGATTCTTTTCTCGGTCAGCTCCATAATTGATGGTAAGCACAAGGTGCATACACACCCACCCATGCTATGCCCGACTACTACGGCTTTCGACACTACCAGCGCGTCCAATATTCCAATCACATCGTCCGCCAAACTCTGAATGCTCTGCTCTATCTGCGTGTATGGCGAGCGGGCCGCGCCGGTAGTATCGAACGTGATACATCGGAAGTTGTGTGCATGCAGACCTGTAACGACCGCGTGATAGTAGTCCTGCGATGACCCCAGGCCGTGTATAAATATGAACGTCTCACGTACATTCTTCTCAGGCTTGAGGTCTGTATAATGTATTCTCTTGTACCCAATTTGGAGGAAAGGCATCGTGGAGGTGGTGAATTTGTGAGCTTCGGCAGAATGCCAGCTTTTTGCGAGCTTTCTGTTGGAAGCTTTGCGGAAACCACCTTCGTCGTTCCGATGCGCGGCCCGATGCTACCTATCATATCGGGTAGGGCTGCCGAAGCTGCAAACCCTTGATCCCCGCTCTTTCTACTTTTCCCTTCCAACACAGGTCCACGTCACCCTCCTCCACCAGAACTTTCTTCCTGCTTGAAACTTGCTCGACCATGTCCTCATTCATAGCCTGGACCCGTCACATTGAATGGCTCAACCATGAACCCAGCACCGAATGCGCTCGACCTGCCTGAGCTGGCGGACTGGAAGTCATTACGTAGTGATGTGGGTATTCAGTGGCACCTGAGGGGCCTTACCGTCAGAGAATCTGTTGGTAGTAGAGAATGGTATATTGTGGTAACGTAAGTGTTCACGAGAACGTTGGATTGTCGTATTCAGGGAAGAATAACGTAACGTCGGAAACCTGTAGTAACATCAAGTTTCTGTAGCAACATTCACGCAATACTAGCTTTCTTTCGTACTCTTATCTTATCTCGGCCCGATGAATCCGGCATTTTCCCAATTCATTTTAGTTCATTTGCACCCTCCGCCAATCGACCAGCGAGCCCGAGCGCCACTCAAATCTTCATATACTACGTAAGGTATCGGAAAGTGTCAAATGTGCCCTTTACAGTATATTATCAAAGCCCATCGAAGGTTGTGCTCAACATTATCTCAATCTGTTCAAGTGGATAGTACGTTGGCCGACGTCTCGGTTAGTTCCCGTGAAAGAACCACGTCACGGTCCTCGTTGAAAACACCCATCATCCTCCCTATTCCAGTATCTTTTGCCTTTTCATTGAATACTGCAGAATAACAAATTCCCCTTTGGTATTAACTCATGCGTCATGTTCAATACCGAGTCATTTCTCTACCGTTGATACATATATAACAGCCACACGGACCGACCGCATATTATGGTGCATGGCATAAGTATTGTAGGGGGTCAAGACGTTGAAGGAAGGATGGGAGGGGCCTTGGCCACGGAGATGGTGATACTACCAAGATCCGGTGGTAGGTATTATCACTCAGGAGGTGAAGACGTACGTATCATCTCCGTAGCCAGGGCCCTTCCAACCCCCCTGCAACGCCTCGACCACCTACAATACGTATGCCCTGTATCATAGTAATAGAATGAAGATACCTCTTTGCGTAGTCTTGCATTACCTATCGATCACAGCAAAGCAGCATATTCCTAAAAGGAACAAGCGCAGCCTCATCTCTCGCGCGATACATAGATGCTGTGAACAGACATCTTGCATAATGAAATGTAGTCCGTGAAACATATCGAAGGTGTGTACAACGCTTGGTACATTGCCTGATACGTAAGATCTTATTTTCTTGTTGTATAGTAAGCAGTACGAAGGGTGTGAAAACTCTTACTTGCCATGCAAGGCCGCTATCATGGTGACGCCGATATTATATAACTGTGTAGAACTGGTTCTTCCAGTACGAGGGCATCGTCTTCGGGAGTTTAGCTAACTTCTTTCTCTGGATCGTGCTTCGATTAAATTAAATCAAAAGGATTTATTCTTGACTACGAAATCTCATATCTCCATCACTTGCAGTGGCCCTGTGACTATAGACTAGCATAGTTCTGCTCGATACCAAACATGTCGCGGAGAGGTTCTCCTCTTAGACCTCTAAAATGATAAATCCAGGAGCTCGGACCAATTGATGTCTGTGGAGATTTGGGTAGAGAGTTACGATAGAGCGATACGAGGGGCTTCTAGTCTTATTATTCAATCTCGGGCCGTATTCATTTGATGATCGTATATGATAGCTACTGGCGGTTTGAAGGATTAATGTTCGCATAGAAAGACATACATCTCATCCAAAGAAATAAGAAAGAAAACCTCCCTTATGCCAAATGTACACCTTCCTCATCCAATCCTCCTTCACAACAAAATCCCCCCATTCTTAATCCATACTTCTAATCGCCTCCCTTACCCCCGCATATTTACAATTAAACGCAAAATTATCAACTATACCTGCCAACCTCTCCTCTGCCCCCATACCTCCCTTCATATCCCTTGTGCTCGCTAAAACCTCTCTAGTCCTCGGCCCTCTAACCCTATCAATTGTCCTTAGAATCTCACCCACCTGTTCCTTGGTTATCTCAGGCGTAAATAGACTCAGCGCCTCAGCATCCTCAACTGCCATGTTAACGCCTTGGCCCTGCAGCGGTAACATGGCGTGCGCGGCGTCTCCAATTAAGAGCACACGGCCTTTCGTCGTAGAAGGTAGCGGGTCAAGATCTTGAAGGTCCCAGTACTTAATTTCCGTAGCATGCAGAATCAAAGTACGGATTTCAGGCGCGAAGTCGGCGAAGATTTCGGCTACTTGGTGTGGGTCAGGGTCGATGTACCATGAGCGTAACGAGTTTTCGGCTTCTTCATCGTTATCGTCAGTCTTCGTGTTGGCGTTAGGGGTAGGAGAAGACGAAGGCGAGGGCGTGGCAAAGACGCATGTTATGTTCATCGACTCATGACCGTCGCGGATTGGATACGCAGCTATGATTCTTGACGCGCCGTTAACAGGTGACGGGCGCGATTCAAGCAGTGAAACGCGGTTAGGGCTAATTGCAGGGTCCCACCAGAGTGGAAGTTTGCCGAGGATAGAGAGGCACGAGGCCTGCGTTATAGCTATGCGGTAGCATGTTAGACCAGTGTTTTTTACAGCGTACTGGTGCTCCGCGGTGGAAGGAAAGAGGCAGTTGCGAAGGCGGGAGTGGATGCCATCAGCGACTAGGTGAGGTCAGTCTGTATGCATGAAAATAAATACTTGTCAAAGGGTCTTCGGCAAGTAGCGGTGGAAGTCTTACTGATAACGAGATCCGCCGAATCCGTCGTCCCATCTTCCATTTTCACAACACCTTCCTCACAATCCACATTCACAATCTTCGTATTCCACCTAAACCTCACACTCCCCTCGCCGTCTCCCTCTCCCACGTCAGTCACATCTCCCTCCCCTACCAACCCCGCCAATCTCTCTAGCTCACCCCTAAAATCACCTCTTTTCTGCGCCAAACAATCTGCACCCCACCGCTCCTTGAAATCTACCTCAAGATCCATCTTAACCTCACCTTCAATTCCATACGCCTTGAACCCTTTTATAACGCTGCTACGAGCCCGCACGCGATTATACCCGGCATCTTCAAGGATCTTAACAGAATTCGGGAACAGCATAACACCCTGACCGCCAGTAGCCGTAGAAGCAGTACCGCGCTCGTAGATAGTGATGTTATGGGTAGGGGAACGGTGGCGCAGGATAGCTGCGGCGGAGAGGCCAGCGAGACCTGAGCCTACTATTATAATGTTGAGGGGCATGATTGGTATGATGGAAGTGTGCTTGTTCGTTCGTTCGGGGTCGTGTAGTTAACTGGCTGTTCGTTCAAGTGTTGGGAGTCAACTCTTGGGGCTTTTATACAGATCTCCACGTAGAATCAGTTCTGTGAGCTACGGGGTTAAGAAAATTTCCCAGAAATTTTGTGGGAAGGGAAGGGCGGGGTTGAATTCTTAACACCGTCTTGACCGATTTACCGAACACCGCTCGCTGAATTGATCTTTCCTGTAATACACCGCAATTTAATCAAGTCTTCTTATGAAAAGAGGAGTAACCCCGCGTCCTAAGCACCGTCTGGACCAATTTACCGAACACCGCTCGCTGAATTGATCCTTCTTGTAATACACCGCAACTTCACGAGGTCTTATCTCCTTGAGCCCTAAGAAAATTGAAGAATAAGTCCGAGTCCTAAATACCGTCTGAATTGATTCACCGAATACCGCCCCCTGATTGTAGGCTCACTTAGCGTTAAGAGTACACCTTATTCTGGAATGAAAGTAGGAGTGAATGAGGGTCTATATAGGCGTAGAGAAACTACTCCAGTTCTTGAGATAAAACTTCGCACAACACAACAAAGTATTGCAAACATATGTTAAAAGTCCTATTTGTCTTATAAGGATGTAAGAAGTTACTTTATAGCAGGGTATAGCCAAGAGTACCAGCATGGAAATTAAATAAGACAATGGCCCTGGTCGTAAGGTCAAGAAAACAAAAGCTAATTCTCCACTGGTACCAACAGTAACAATAGTGGTTAAATAAGAGGGATAAACCGCGGTCTGAGAAATGATATTGTAAGCTAAACTTAGTTCTAAAGACAGAAGTATATGGTGTTGCATTCTCCTACTTTTTGTACTAAACTGTTGAATGGGCTCTGTGATAATCACAGTCGATTATCACGGTATGCGCGCGCTCGGGGGTGACAAAGATGATTGATCAATTCTGTGTAAAGAGGATCTATCTACGCACGGGTGGGATGAAAGGATATACGCAACCTGAAACGGTTGCGCACGGTACTCTAGTCATGTGAGAGTAGCCATCACATGACCGTACAGACATCAGATGTTACCTCGTACGGACATAAACAGTGTTTTTGGTCGATCACTGGATTAATCTCAACGTACGACTTCGTATCAAGCGCAACGGTAAGGGTTCCTAGGACTGGACTAATGGTGATTGTAGCTGAAGCATACGCACGTCAGAGTATAGAGTATCCATGACGGACCAAGAAAATTGCGATAGGTGCTTCAATCACGTTTGATTGACAAGCCGACTCTAAGGTTTATGTCACGGATAACCATCTAAGCATGTAGACGAGATGAACTGTACTGTACTGGTGACTGTCTACTGAGGGGAACTATGTATATGTGTGTGTGTGTGTGTCACTAGTTCCGTAATAGGCCTAGAATAGGCGGGGAAATTAGGGCCTGAGCGAACGGTGGTCACCCAACGGGATATACAGTGTACCAACCGTGACAGTTTATGAGATAGATGCGCTTGATAAATTCTACCCAATGTTCTTCCTTCCTCGGCGAACCTGTTCCACCCTTTTCTCTCAGTGTTGTCGTCGGTGTTTCACATCAGACTCCTCCCCTACCTTTGTACAGTGGTGACTTTCCTGCAAGAGGCTCCGCAGCTTATGACAGATCAACGAAGCTATTTTCAATAAAGTTAAAGTTGAAGATGGCTTATCTGGTATTTTCCAGATCTCCATCAATTGCATCAGCCCTAGGACTATAGACTGGCATACTCCTGCTCAATACCAAACTTGAAGCTTGCGCCCCATTGCGACTCCTTCAGACGCCCGAACATCGCCCTTTCCATAGTCAATTTACCGAATGTAGTATTTTCCCTCTGTCATGTTGAACACTGTGATCCAGCACATTCCCATTCCGTCCAAGTCGTGCTTAGCATAAGCTTCACCGGGTGCAACTTCACAAAACTCTCCAACAAGTCAGGGATCATATGCATGCAGTCAGTCTCACCGGACCGAAGGTTGTCCATAAAAGAACCCTGCATGCCACGTTGCTCCATCATCCGCAGAGATTCCCTGGCATCGAATAATGCTCTACTATCAGAACGAAGCCGGATATACCCCTATTTGGTAGCTTCCAGACTACGCCGTCGATAGCTGCAGCGCAGCGCCTTCCTAGCTGGTGTTAGTCTACCTAGCTACCAACCTTACTTTCGCTTCTTGAACATACGATGTCTGCATATACAAGCGAACATTCTGTTTCGAGCACCTTCGTCTTAGGTGTCGAACACAGCGCTGCAGCGCATTCCTGATCGGTGCATGGCTCGGAATCTTGGTCAGGCGTCCTTACCATGCATCGTGTTCCGAACTAAGAATTCCTCCGTAAAAAACCTGGATATCAGCACATTCCCTTCCTGGAGAGATGAGTAACGCCGAAGCTGTGGGAAACCACTCAAGCTTGAATTTCCAGATAACGATCGACGAGGATTGCTGCTCGCTGTACGACGCACGAAACCTGCTCGCCTCATCAACTGGTTCAAGGACTCGAACTTCGAGAGCATTTCCGGGTTAGCTCGAGAGTCAGTGACGGGCTCTGATCAAACATTTTCCGGGATTCCGGTTCAAGTAATATTCCTACTTCCAATCGACCACTGCAAGTCGGCGCTTTCCCAATTGGTGTATCTAGCACCCACACTACTCGTTCAATCTCACATCACCCACTTGCTCTTCCGTACGCCTTACACATGCTTCTACGCGAACCTACCTTATCCAGCAATTTCCCTCTTATCCATCAGTCACTGCGACACAGCGTATTCCCAATTCGTCAAGCTCACCTCATCTTCACTCTCGTCGGAGAATATAATTAACGATAGACGCCCTGCCACGTCGCCTTCAGAACATCAGACCATACGTCGCCTTCACAACATCAGACCACACGTGCAGGAATCGAATGTGTCACTGCAGCGTTAATAAAGTGCGCGCGACGAGGACGTTTATTGAAAGAGGAATGGCAGACGTTTGAGAAGATGGTCAGCGTTTCCCCGTTTAGGATTAGCACGCGTTCGGTACTGGTGAATTGGCATCTAGATGCGCTCGGACCCTACGTTTGCGTGCGAGTAGAGTTGCTCGGGTCACTAATGGGGGCATTGCTGCGCATTCGTGCTGTGGAAGATTGCGATATGGTTTGAAGAATAGGTTGAGAAATGGAAACCGTGAGTATTTTTTTTAGCGTCAGGAGTGAGAGGCGTTCAGGGTCTGGTCAGCTATCCAGGAGCAGTTTCAACCCCCCCCCCCCCCCCAAAAAAAAAAGAAAGAATAATTATCACATTCGGTCTTCAGCTTCCTGACGGCTTGGTGAACACAACCGGAAATTTCCTTCGCCGACAACGCCGTCCCAACCATCTCATTTCCGCCTTCCCACATGCCACTGAGTTCCTTCCTCAGCAAATGACCCCTCAGCATCTTCATGTTGAGTGCATTTGCACCTTTTGAGTTGAATCGAGGTTTGTGATCCAGGTTGCGGGATCCGTTTCGCCATGATATGTGGTAAAAGAATGGGATGGAGAAAACGTTGAAGAAGAAGGCGTGTACGTTGTGATAGTGGACTTTATCTGGATGATCGTGGATAGCCATGAAGATGGCTGGTGGCGACGAGGAAATCTTTTGACGAGCCTGAAAGTGTTGGGTATGGGATCTGTCTTTTTACTGATGGTGTCGTCAGAAGTTCTTCTCAGTAAGTGTTATACCACTCGAAAGCCCTGCGAGTGTTCTTGACTTCTGACATCAGCCTCAATAGTTCGGACGTCAAAGGAAAGTCATACGTTCGAGATCTTCACCCCTCGACCTTCGTCCATCACTCCTCGTTGGCGCGCGGCTCGCCTGAAGCCGGATACCGAACCTCTCCTTCGCACCAACGCTGGGCATACCATGCTCAAACTCCGTGTCTTTACAAGAGTCGTGAGGCAGCCATCGATGACTAGGTCGGGCATAATGTACGCTTGATCTTCGTCGCTCCCGTCCACCGCCCCATGGTTGACCCTCATTGAAGTGGCGCTGTTCACCCTCGAATTCCCGGAAAGGCAGTTGCAGTTCCCCTTCTTTCCGTTGCACCTCGATCCGGTACACCATAAAATCTTCCTCCGCTCGCCGCAGGCGTACTTCCGCTTCTTCGATACATGTCTGGCGGGCATCGAGCTCAGCTTCACGGGTCAGGATGGAGTGCCATCGTGATTCAACATCGAGATGCGCCTCGCCAGATGGCACGTGAGCATGGAGAGTATCTCTCCCGTACATTCTAGGAAACGACGGGAACGGTTCACGGCTGCTTGTAGGTCTCTCTTCATCGTCAGGCGGGATAATTCTGCCCTTCATTCGAGCTTGGCCGGCTTCGTCTACTTCTTTCTGTCGTCCGTGCTGCCACCCGCCTTTTTTTCCTCCCAAACACCCATCCTTCGCGCTGTCGTCATCTGAAATTGTCTCCGCATACCCTGTGCTTGATTCCCTTCTCCCGTCAATTACTCGAGCAGTGCTGAAAACACGCTCCAGTGGCGACACAGCTCTCATATGACCGCTCCCTCCACTCGCACGCTCAAATCCCCACTGGGGTGCACGGAATATCCCCTCTTGCTCCGGAAGCTCGCGTATTGGCGCGTCCGATCCGCGATGGTGGCGCGCATGCTGTCTCCGAAACCCTTGCGGATCTTTACTATGAGGTTGATGTGGAAGAAACGCGTGGTCTGGAGGTGGAGGTGGAAATCGTGGAAGGAAAAAAGGTGAGGAAGCCTCTTCGAAGGGAAGTCCAGATCGCTCTGCGCTGTTGGGGATTGGTAGCTGGTGGAACGACGGTGTCCGATGTGGTTGGTCGAAAACTTTGAAAGTACTCATACTTCTCCTTTTCGGCGATGTGAGGAACGCATATGCGATAACACTGGCAGTCATTAAGAAGGGAAGGCGTAAAAGTGGTTTGCTCGTGGGTGACGGCGGTCTAGTTGTTTGTGATGACACGAAGCCATCTCTTTACAGTCTACCAGTGGACCTGTTCGCTCGTCCACGTAAGTGAGCAAACAATGCGTTGTATCACCGGCATATGAGGTTACTGTAGTACTCCCAAGTATAAAAGTTATGGGCTATGAATCACCATAGGTTGGAGCAAAGACGGGAAGATACGCAAATTGCTACTCACTAGGGATACAATACATACACGTAACACAACCATCGCCACTGAAATAATACACAGATCTCATACCATACCACGTAGAGTCAACCACCACTTAATGTGGCGTGGAAAAATGTCGCTTCTCAACCCGAATTCTCCAACTGCAAACAAAAATCCAATACCCACAGCTCCTACTCATCGTTCCCCCTCTCAAATGTTTCCGAAAAGTTGATCAAGCTCGTGAATGTGTCGTGTTTCTTTTCCACATCTATGATATCGCGGGAGGTATCATCATGCAACCACGACAGCGGTACTAAAGCCACAACTCCCTTGCGATTTCGGACCATTTTCGTTTTCTCTTTCCGCTTGCTAGACTCCGGAGGCGAACGCAAGGTCGACCCAGGTGTGTGGATGGCGTCGAAGCGCTTGTGACGGTGTTCTAAAATGTCGACATCAATGGTTCGCAGCGCGGCGAAATGATGGATATGAACCTTCTTCTTCTGACGGTAGCGTCGACAACGCGCGATGGCTTGAGCCATGGCTGAATCATAGGCATACTGGCTCTTCGATAGTAGAGGTGAGACGAAGATGATGTGATTGGCGTTCACCAGATTGGCCCCTGCTGCCGACTCGCTGAGAAGATTTAGAATCAGAACCTTCTTCATAGTCCTAGGATCCTTGTTTGTTTTGAAGTCCTCGAGGGTCTTCGCTGCGCCGGCTTTGCGTACGCCTAGAGAGTGGTATGTCACTTTATGCTCCAACGCATCTTCTAATATGCCGGACACGTCTTCGTTTGGCACAAAGACGATAACTTGACTGTCTTTTGGAATCGTCTGTATCAGAGTGAGAACGCTATCAAGTTTTTTGCCATAGCTCTCCCTGCCCACTTCATCTTCCGGGGAACCCAGATGCGAGGCTTTGATTAGATTCTCTGTCTGTACCGGTGCCTCGCAACCATGGTGGACACAAGATTCGTTGTCAATCCGGCCTTTGAGACAGGACTCGCAGGCAATGTGCCCGCAATGGGGGATAAGGAACAACCGTGAAGCATCATTGGAGCCTGAACAACCGAAAGAGCTGCACTTGCGATACATGCGGTTGTCGGCACCGGCAGTGATGAGAGGAAGCAGTTCTTGGATGGAGTTGATGAATCTCCCTGACCGCATTCGATGTGTCAATTCGTGCGATGTCGCTCGAAGGTCTGAGGCGAGGTCCTTGATCGACTTGAGATCTTTGGTTGTCTGACTGGGACGTTTTCCAGATGACGAAGCTTTCTCGACTTCGACTAAAATGTTCCGCACGACGTTCCGTGCATCATCATCGCCGAAGATGTTACCTGAATCCATGTCGCGCTTGAATCCCATATAATAGTCTCGCTCAGGATCACTGAACCCTTTTAGACACTTCTGCTTCAACTTCTTTGCAAGCTCCACGACTTCTGCTCGAACATGTTGCCGCTGCTCCTGTCGTTTGTTGACGAGGATATTAATACCCGATTCCCCGGGGTTGGTCTTAAACAAGAGAGCAGATTTCAAGAGCGCTTCTTCTGCCGTTGCGCTGTTGTTTAAACTGGCATTGAGTCTGTCCACCCTATCGGAACTCCATTTAGTTTTGGGCTTCTTGATCTGCATACGCTGCGAGATCAAATGCTGTGACAGCTCTAGATATACCGCATGATGAGCGATGCCTAAATGTCAAGATATGAAATTAGTGGAACTCATACAAGGGGGTAGGGTTGTCAGTGCACACATGTCGAGCGCACTTGTAGTTCCTGGGGAATTACTCACCAAGATCAATGGGTTGTAACGATTCTAAGCAGCTAATATGTTGCAAAGACGGCTCGTTCTGCCGTACAAAGTCGTTCAAGAACTCCTGTGCTCGTTGATGTCGTGATTGGTGCCATTGGTATGTCTTGACTTCGGAAGAAGATAAAAACTTCTCCACGCTGGTCTGCTCTCCCATGAGCCTCTTCTCCAACTCTGTTGTGATCAAACCATCACCAAACACATCTCTTCCCAATTTCAATCCAAGGAAGGATGCGATTTGATTCACATCAGAGAAATTGGCTAAAGAGGGTGTACCTGACAAGATCCATCGTTTGGAAGCCGACATTCTCTTGACTGCAGAGCAAGCCGGGTAGTTTTCAGCAATCTTGCTGTCATACAAATAATGGTATTCGTCAACGACGATACGATTGAAATTGAAAAGCTGGAATAGAGGAACATTTCGAGGGTTAGACGCCGTTGAGGACGGTGCTTTCTTCAGCTTTTGTGAGCCACTGGTTGATGATGGTTGAGCGTTTATAGCTTGCATCTTGTTGAACGAGACATAGGCGCTTCCATGGGAGATTTTCATGGGTATGTTCGCCCTAAAGTCCGGCTGGTCCAGGCGTTCGTGGAGTAGGTCGCGGGTGTTCTTGTCAAAATCTGGGACTGGAAGTTGCTGGAGGGCCCTGACGCGGTCAGGCATATTTGTCGAGACATAATCTAGCCATGCATCGTAAGGGCGGCCTCGAATTGCTGCTGGCGGTGGCACAGCAGCGAACGCGGCCAGTTGCGCAATGTAAGCCTCGTCGGCGAACACGCTCCAGGATACCACTATGACTCTTGAATCGCGGAAATCCTCAACGCTTAATTGGCGAAGCTCAGCATAGCGTTCCACAAGAATGACCTTGTATTGCTTGAAGAGAGCTTTGCCTAAACAGTCTTTGAGCTCGGATACCCATTGCTTAGCAATATGGGGAGGGCAAACGATGAGTGTTGCGTGCAAGTTGATCAAGCCAGGCGCTTCCCTTTCTTCTTCTTCTTTGAATCGAGTGGCCAGACCTTCAGGATGTCGCTCTTCGAATTCGCTATTTATCAGAGCGATGGTAGTAACCGTCTTCCCGAATGAAGGCAGGTCTGCCAGAACACCTCCACACACAGTGGTGGTGCGCTCTGCTTTGGCTTCGACTCGCCATCCCAACTCACGATGTATAGCCTCCTCAATTTCGACCAAAGAAATCACCTTTCCCTCTTCTTGTCTCCTCATCCATGTTAATGATCGTTTCTGCGCTTCTCCAAGCTCATACTCCAGGCAAAGTGGGCCAGAGAAAGGCGTGTCGTTCTCGTTGCTCCGCAATCGGAATCTAGGAAATCTCTCTGGAGCTGGCTCTGAGTGGTCGGTAGTCAACCTCCATGCACTGTTCTCAGCGTGACGGAGCTGCATTTTCGCTCGATGTAGGAGTGACGTTATGTTGATACCGACTTGGATCTGAGTATCTTTGAGAGAAGTGGATAGCTTAACGTTGATGATGGGACGACGCGTCTTCATAATGCGCTCGAAAACCGCGGCGCCTTTACGATCCTCATGTGCAGTCGCCGACCCATTCTTGTCGACGCTCCAAAGAATTCGCGGATACATTGGGGAGCACTCGCACTGGTCATCAGGACAAATCGCGTCGAAATCCTGCCATTCTCTGAAATTCGGAAGTTCCTTGACCCCTTCCAGAAGCCACGAGTAGGGAGAAGAATCCTGCGTTGGTAGTGGGAGCTTCTCTTGTAATCTGATGTCAAGTATCGTAGCAGCTTTCGAACAGTCGTTGCCCAAGGTCGCCGTGATGGATGAAGCCAACGGAACACCGGCAACCAGAGAGGGCGAAGTTACCACAAGACGTACACGGCTGGGAATCCACGTGTTTGGGATAGTCGCCTTGACTTCAACAGGGTCGCTACCCTTCACATCCCAAGGTCTCCATGAAGGATCCAAATGGACCAATGACACCCTACTCTCGCCGTATGGCAAGCGCCGGCAATCGTGACTGAAGACAAAGTGGTCTTGAGCACCAGGACCGACGAAGTCGGGATCGAGGAAGAAGAAGAGCTCCGGTTCTCCACCGGTCGGAGCTTTCTTGTACAAGCTTCGCATCGCTGTGCCGCAATCAGAGAGCGCCTCATAGGTTCCAGTCAAGGCTTGATTCTCATCGCAAGATATCTGCAGAGAACATGGAACAGTCTCGTCCCTAAAATCCGGAAGTCCAAGCCGACTTCTCCAGGAGCTGCTTCGTTCAGATGACCCAGATATCCGGAGGACGCACGCTCTATTCTGAGGGATAGACACTTTCCAGGTCACGTCGAGAAGCGACGATTTCACTAAACCGTGCGCAATAGGTGTTTTGAGAGCTTTTCTCAGGGAGCTGACGCCGGGTTCTGACAAGGGGCATTTGACATAGAGACGCCATTCCGGGCGATTGGTAATGTCAAGGTGTAAAAGAGCACACGATGACTCGTAAGTCACTCTCCAGGCTCTCGCCAACCTTTGGGTCTGTGTAAGAGGGAATGTTTGACTCTTCATATCACCTTGCCAAATGCTTTTCAGTAAGGCCTTTCCGTCGGCAGTCGCTGCATGCATCATCATTTGTTTCAATGCAGGGAAGTCACTGAACCGCAACCGGGATGGCAACAATGGGCGCCACTTCTTCTCAAAATCGTGCGGCGTCTGCAATCTCTCAATTGGCTCTACTGTTGTAGTATATTCATGGCTCGGATTGCCTGCGCAGTCAGAACATGCTGTGTAGCCACATCCACTGCAGACGTGCACGGTCGATTTCGCAAGGCGTCGAGCGCCTTCACATTCGCAAAGCTTTGATGCCAGTCTCCCTTCTCGTATGAGACAGTCGATATCCAAGTGGTTGAAATCAGGTGGAGAGATGTCGTAGGTTTTCATCTTCTCCGTGGTGACGAGGGTAGTCGACTGTTCGGTAACCTTTGTTGTATCCTGTAGATGGTGGCTGGAAGCTCTATCGAACGCTTTGCGGCCAGAAATCAGGGCGGATATAATTGATGCCCCTATTACTGTGGTGGTCATCGCATTTCCGGCCAGATCCTGTCGGTCCTTTTGGGTCTCTTTGGCGAATAGGAGCTTGTTGTAGGGCATGCCCTGCAGCAACAAAAGTTGACTGCCGGTCAGGGTAGTTTGCCGGCTACTCACAAAGTCAATTCCGCCGGGGGTAATGCATGGTACTACTCCCAAAGGAGCCCTGAATCGATCAACATTCTGCGAGACGTCCCAAACTGCCATTTTATACAAAGAGTCGTATCCTTTCTGCACGCCCTGTAGATGTGCAATATCTATGCAGTCGTACACACGAGAAGATTGAGAGCTATACCACTTCCGGTTGGCAAAATCTGGCGGTCTGATGGGTACAGTCAGCTTGACCATGTCGAAATGAAAGCCTAGCCAGACCTTTGATATGGACTGTGCAAGATGGATCCGACACGATGAAAAAAGATACGTACCGTACTGTTCCGTTCTCACTCCACCGAGTGATGGGGCGACGAATTCCTAGACCCTCTTCGGACCGGATCTGATCATATCGCAACTTGCACAATGCCCAATCAGGCTCCGAAGCAAGCGCCGAGTATTCGAATTGATGGGAACTGTCGCCGGCAAGAAACGCGTCGAAGGGGCTGCTGCATGGTCGTTGCAGCTTTTGGATCAGCTCCCGCCATTCCGAGACAACCTTCTGGCTGTTCTTCCCGAAGACCCTTCGATCAACAGCAATCATGTACATTCGCTGACGAGTCTGAGGGATGTAAAAATTCTTCGTATCAAGAACAATCCAACCAAAGTCGTAATCTATGCCACCCCAATTCTTCTCAAAACTATTCCAAAAAGCAGTCGTTGCCTGGACGTTTTCAATCAAAACCATCTTTGGACGAAATCGATTTGTGTAGGAATGTATGGCTCGGAAAGTGTCGCCCGACTCTCCTTCGTCGTCAAGCCCCTTTTGATGGTTATTGAGCCTCGATATGTCTTTGCAGACAAATCCAGCTACAAGGATGTCGGCATTGCGAGGGATAGGTTCTTCTGCTCCATACGCAGTGGTGGCAGTGGTGGCATCCTCGGGAATGAATTCGCGAACGTCTCGGAATAATCTCGGTGGCTGGAAATTCCTTTCGATGAAGCCTTGCTTCACAACATCGATCTCCGCGCTGAAGAGATGATTGAAGCGAATTTCCGGCCTTCCCAACTCTCGAAGACCTTTCGACAACTCGTCCAGGGCAATGAGCGGGGATTCTGTCCCTGAGCACATGGTGGCTATATTAAGAACTTTACGATCAAGCTTCTCAAGAGCGTCCCCTAGCCCGAGACCGAGGGCTTTTGACGCCATGTCTTTGAAAATCTCATCGACGTTGCTCAATGGCGGAAGGCTAGTATCGATCGCTTGTTTGGCCGGTCTTGATGTAGCTGCGCGTTTTTTTGGCTTCGTCACCGTTTCAACGACCACTTCCTCCTCATTAGCTATGCTGCCCTCGATAGAGACAGTTGTTGCTGTTGTTGACCTCGCATCATCATCATCATCACCGTCGTCATCATGAGGATCGTCGTCGTCGCTTTCGAAAACCGAGCTTTCGCTGGAGTACGCACCGGATATATCCTCCTGTAGCTCGTCATCCGACATATCGCTAGGGGGATCTGCAGCGTACGAAACCCTGTTTCTACGGCGTAATCGCGTGGGAGGCTCGTCGTCCAAATCGATTCTATCTGGTTCAGACATGCTGGAAGGAATCTGCACATCGTCCAGGGTCATTTCTTCCATTAAGTATCCAGTCCGTTTGCTATCCGCATCGCCAGGGTCGACGCATGATTCCGCCTCCGGGACGAAAACATGATTGTTGCCCGCATCTGTAGATATTGACAGTTGGCAATCGACCGTGGCAATCCCCCTGTGCGACTTGAGCTGCAAGCCCAGCTTTCGCCAGGCCGGTACGTGTGTGGAGGGTAGGGCGGAGGTTCGTCGGGCAACGGGGGTTGAATGAGGCCATGGTCGCAAGCATCGTGGACACGGCTCTGGCGCCTCCCTCTCTATACATTTGTTAGCCTGCTTTTTGCTCCCGCAGCGCAAGGCGAGTCTGCAACGTAGGATCAAAAAGCTACCCAAACTTTGCCAAGTCCAGACTATGGCAATGGCTATACATACCTCGAACTGGGGATTTGACGCGTCGCCTCTTGGAGACATTGCCTGCCGTCGCCTTCCCCGCCAATGGTGCCCTTTGAGGCGTCCGGATCAGAACAACCGGACTGGGACCCCGCGCGACGCGAATTGCATCGTGAATCTCGCGTCCAGAGAACGACGAAGCGCGTCGACGCCTCCTACCACGTGCAAACAATTCCGGTATAGTGGACATGTTCGGTATCAGTCGACCAGCGCAAACGGTGCGGCAAGCAGCGCATGCCGTAGAACACGAAAAGATTGGGTCAGTCAAACTGGAGGCGCGTCGACGTATCTCGACGGGTGATAGAGAAAAGACGCGCTAGCCCGAGCGCGAGGTCACGTTCTAGTACGCGCGCGCCGCGACGACCACGCCACAAGGCCTCCTCACCCCATCGCCATGGTTTCGTGGTCGTAATCAGAGTAGCCCTGCTACGGGAGTGCCGAGGCAGGTGAACGGGCGACGGTGAGAGTCTGCATCCAAGATGCAGGTGCAGACGGCGGCGGCTGCGTCTCCTATCCTAGCTAGTTGCATCTGAGAGACGTGGGCTGGTGAATGCTATCTGAACTCAAGTCGACACAACGGAGAAGCCTACCTATTTTCGCTTCTGGCTCATCATGGCTGCACCGACACCATTGCCAGTCCACACAAGCAACATGTTCGAAGACCTCAGCGGGGTGTCGACATCTGAATACCGCAACCCGTACGATGCCTTGATTGCGGCCTCACATGACGATCCGGTACAGCAACCGAAATCTTCGAGGACGAGAACAGCAAAGAAGGCTGCTGACTGTGGTGGTGGCAGGCTCGATTGCAGTCGCGCTATACGCAACATCGCACCACGAGGAACACTCAACAGAAAGAGAAGATGCTTGACAGGAGCTTCACGGGCCCCAGCATCGATCCCATTCTACTTCGGTTGAGTGACCCTACTATTGAGCCTGGCTACGTGGACCCCAGGCACTGCCTCGTCTTTTGGGGACGTCCGACAGAGAAGATCAAGCAGCTGATCCATCGGGTCCAGCAAGGCCTTCTTACAGTCGCTCCGAGTAAGCCTGGGAAAGTACGACTTTCCTTCGCATGGTCTAATCTATAGCAGACCTCTGGCTCATGCCGCAAGATTGTCTGCACATCACGGCACTCGAGATCACGCACTCGAAGAAGACGGAAGAAATTCAGCAGCTCGTCGAACAGATGCGCGAAAACATCCCTTCCATTGTGAACTACACACTCAACCATCGCGCCCGGCTTGTCAAACCCATGATTGGATTCGACGCATCTGCAATCGCCTTGAGCTTCGTAAGTCGATTCCCGGGTACGAACTGCGCTGGCACGCATGGCCTGAAGACGTTGACTGATACCCCTCTGGATGAGCTTGGCTGACTTCGTGCCCCCGACGTAGGTGCCTGCAGCAGCAGAGGGTCTCGCTGCCGGAAGGACCCTCGCAGACGACAGATACACGTATCATCATCTCCGACGGGACCTCTACAGCTTGTGTCAAGAAACCGGTGTGGCAGTCGACTCACGATACGTTGTGCCTTCCGGGCATTTGACGATTGGACGCTTCATCAGCCCCGAAGATTTTGAGGACGAGGCTGGCAAGTTCGAGCCACGCAAGGTGGAGCAGTTCATTGCCAAAATCGAAGAAATCAACACGTGGCTTCAAAGGGAGTTCTGGCCAGAGTTCAACGGGGGAAAGATACCAGACGGCGGCGATTGGATTCTGGGGAAGGAAAAGGGGCTCCACTGCCGAATGGGAACTGTCTGGTATGTCCACTGGCTTCCTGGCTGCCGCGCGTTGGCCCACGGCATCGACCAGCTAACGTAGATGGCAGGTATGGAGGTGGCGAGTCGATTTGTGAGGGGGAAGGCTTCTAGGCAGCTGCATCACTGGGGTCGAGGTTCTGGCGTACTCGCGACGTAGAGTAGATGAGCAATCAGAACAGTTTTATCGGACCATCCTCGCGGCACCAGAGGACCAGAGAAGAGACCGCTATAGATGTCAAAACAACTTGCACAGGTGAGCCAGAGGACGAGCAACGTGATTGTCGGTCCCAGCAGTTTGCGGAGATCGGTATTGGCGGGGTGGATGATTGGCCCGAGCTTCGGATCAGCAACCTCGCTCGAGCTGACCTGTGAAACGGCTTCGACACAGAGATGATCATACGAACACTCCACGCTGGCCTCTTGGATAGATACCTCGGATAGAAACTGTACACCCCCCAATATCCCGTAGTTGCCCCATCGCTCGCGACTATTCCTGCTGCCTGAACGATCCCGACCATTCATACTGTCTGCGAAGTGTGGCCTCACCGATTCCGCGGGGCAGGCTCTCGGAACAACATATCGTGTACAAGTGGCCTTTCAACGCATTTGAAAACAGCCTGTAAAGCTCCGCCAGCGTTTTCACGACGAGCTTCAAACGCGATCGCCACTACCTGCTGTTTCGACGATCCGAGGGGGAAACTGTAGCCTTCTTCTCCGAAACGAAACGCGTTTACGACGACTGCTATCTACTCTTCAAAGAAGGCTCGGATAGCTGGTCCTAGGTTTCCAACATGTTCAACCGCGACAGAGTTCCTGGGCTACCCGGCAGCTCACCCCGGCCTCCACAGCAGCGCAACGACGGCTACGGACGACCTCCGCAACAGCAACCACCAGCTCAAAGATCACCTGGCTACGGGGACGCTAGGATGACTGGATACCCAGATCAGCAGCCTCCGCAAGGCTATGGACAGCAGCCCATGCCTTCGCGTGGCCCTCCGCCGGGCCAAATGGGTGGCGGCGGCGGTGGCGGTGGTGGGCGCACACTGCAGCTACGCCCGATCAAAAGTCCGGGAGGAAATGCATACGCATTTGGAAACTTGTAAGCCTGCAATCAAGAACTACAGCAACATGTCAAAAGTCTTGTGGAGCTCTCCATGGAGTGAATCTGGGAAAGCGTTGCCAGATTTCTGATTCCTGACTGCACCATACTGTTCGATGACTGTCTGCTAACCCCTCCAAAGGGTCGCCGTGTCCGCATCAGACTTCCCACCCAATCGCGACGGTAGCGACACCTATATCCGACTCAACGGTCGATTTGTGCTCTCGGCGCGCGCTACACAAGGTTGCCAACCGGGAGAGATTGGCTTGACGGACGCACAGAGAACGTGGGCAGGCATAGCTCTAGGCCCCAACGATGTGGTCACGGTGGATCCGTACGACCACTTCGGCCAGGGTGGCATGTATCTAGGGAACGTCGAGGTTGAGGTTGGTTTTGCTACGAGGAAGACCACGGACGCACCGTACGATCAGGAAGAGCTCAGCGCTCTGCTGAAGAAGAACTTTGAGAACCAGATTCTGGCGCCCGGTCAGCAACTGCTCATGGACGTGAAGAGCATTGTTCTGAGACTGTCGATCAGGACGGTCCAGCTCGCCGATTTATCAATGGAAAAGGAAGAGTCTTCTGGAGCTCCTGTCACAGACCCCAACGCTCGTGGCGTCCTTCTCCGGAATACACAGGCCGACTTCTTCAAGGACGCCCGCACCGACATCAAGATCAAGGCCTCGAGCAGGCGTCCTGCCGCGAACTCGATCGTGCAGCCCGGCTTCAAATTTGAAGATATGGGTATCGGTGGCCTGGACACTGAATTCAGCGCCATCTTCCGAAGAGCTTTCGCTTCTCGTATCTTCCCGCCTGGGCTCGTTGAAAAGCTCGGTATCCAGCACGTACGAGGCATCTTGCTATTCGGCCCCCCGGGAACCGGAAAGACCTTGATTGCACGTCAAATCGGCAAAATGTTGAACGCCCGAGAGCCCAAGGTTATCAACGGACCCGAAGTGCTGAACAAGTATGTGGGTCAGTCTGAGGAGAATATTCGGAAGCTTTTCGCAGACGCTGAGAAGGAATACAAAGAGAAGGGCGATGAAAGTGGTTTGCATATTATCATCTTCGACGAACTGGACGCTGTTTGTAAGCAGAGGGGCTCAGGATCAGGTGGCACCGGCGTTGGCGACAGTGTCGTCAATCAGCTGCTCTCAAAGCTCGAC
Organism: Corynespora olivacea; assembly: GCA_019202945.1. NCBI lineage: Eukaryota > Fungi > Ascomycota > Dothideomycetes > Pleosporales > Corynesporascaceae > Corynespora > Corynespora olivacea. The sequence continues at coordinate 27,726 of JAGQEM010000077.1, forward strand.
GGTGTCGACCAGCTGAACAACATTCTTCTCATTGGAATGACGAATCGAATGGACATGATTGACGAAGCCCTACTGCGAGCTGGTCGTTTAGAAGTCCACATGGAGATCTCGCTGCCGGATGAGGCTGGTCGAGCTCAGATTTTGAAGATTCACACTACGAAGATGCGCAACAACAACATCATCGAGAGCGATGTCAACGTGGACGAGCTAGCCAAACTCACCAAGAACTTCTCCGGTGCCGAGATCAACGGCCTTGTAAAGGCGGCATCGTCATTCGCTTTCAACCGTCACATAAAAGTCGGTACCATGGCGTCGATTGACCCGAATGTTGAGAATATGAAAGTCAATCGTCAGGATTTCTTCGCCGCCTTGGAGGAAGTGAAACCACTCTTTGGTGCTGCCGAGGATGAGCTCGCCCAGCGTCTGCTGGGCGGGATAATTCACTTCTCGCCATACATCAACAATATCCTCGAAGAAGCGAGGCTCTATATCAACCAGGTCCGGAAGGGCTCAACGCCCGTATTATCCGTTGCCTTGCATGGACCACCGGGCAGTGGCAAGACCGCACTTGCCGCCAAGATGGCAATTGACTCGGAATTCCCGTTCATCAAACTCATCTCACCGGAAGATATGGTAGGCTTTAGCGATATGCAGAAGGTACAGCAGCTTGATAAGACCTTCCGAGACGCGTACAAGAGCCCGCTAAGCATTATCGTAATCGACAATATCGAACTACTGGTCGATTGGGTCCCCATCGGCCCTCGATTTAGCACCAGCGTGTTGGTCGCACTCAAGGTCCTGCTTGGAAAGCAGCCTCCAAAGGTAAGTGAAGCTGACATCCCGGCCCAGTGCACAGTCATGTGTCAAGAGTCTGGCAACCCATTCCAAAGTTTGGGCCCGCTAACTCCATACAGGATCGCCGCCTATTGATCTTCGCAACGACGACCGAGCGCTCGGTTCTTGCTCAGCTGGACCTCTTCAGCCGGTTCGACGCAGAGATTGCCGTACCAAACATCAACTCGCAGTCCGAGCTCGCACACATCCTGCAACAGTCCGGCGCTTTCTCTGAACGCGATCAACAACACGCTATCAACGAGATACAGCAGAACACAAGAAGCGCAGAAGTAGGCGTTGGTATCAAAAAGATCCTGACGGCCATCAAGACTGCGCAAGAAGATCAAGATGTGCCCGGTCGCTTCGCGTCAGTAATGTCTGCTGCCATCACAGCCAACAAGAACCAATACACCTAATCACGAGGGTTACGGACGATTTCCACGTCCCTTTCTCGTTCCCCCCCACCATGTGTTAGACTCACAGCCCATTGTGGCACCGCGCAAAGTAGGGTCGCGACGGGCTTAGACCTACATAGACGAGAATTTCATTCGGATTCTCCGTAAAGCGTTTCCAGCATGTTCACAGTGACTTGTGCGTTGAAGCCTGCTGCTGGCTTTCGCGTCGCTTCTCTTGAAGAGTTTGAGACCTTCCATGACTCCAAAGGCCGCGGCTATCGAGCCCAACTGCAGGCTCACCATCCACTCCATGTGCATGTTTGACAGCATTGATCACGCCCGCTTAGCATGGCGAAGGGACATGAAGACTAGTTCTCTGTAGCCCGCTGATTCCGTTCAGCGCATACTTCCCGTGTGCAATAGGCCCGACCTGACAGCTACCGGCGTATAAACCCGGGACACCGATAACTCGGGCACTTTGTATACTCTGTACGACGACGTCGCCTCAGCTGGATCTCCACGCGCAAGTCGCATGGGCAGCCTGTGACAGCGGTGCCACCGCGGACCGGGGCGAAGATGATTGTCTTGCTTTGGGGCCAGTGCAATGGCTCGCCATGTCCACTTTCAACACCACATTTCGTTGACGCGCATGGGGCCTAATGTCCCGTCTCTTCTGTGACGACAAATATGATCACGGATACCTGCAGAACCCCAACAGAAGGATACCTTCCCCGATGACCAATGGCGTACAACACTCCACCGCCCTCGCTAGTGCACGCGAGGATAGTGCCCGTAGTGGTGGACGACAGATGGCGGTGCTGGTGCTCTGGAACCTAGAGGCAACGCCAGGGGCTGATTGACTAGAGGCGTCACATGGGCAGATTTTCCAACGTTCAACGGGATTTCCTTCACCGCCACTCGGCTGCATAGTGCGTGCGCAATCCGTCTTGACGTAGCGATTGGGATCGTTGAGGAGAAGGAGGGAGGACAATGCAGACGTGAGGTGTCGTGCTACATGGTACCGAGCAGGGATCGTCGCCGGCTGTAGGGCATCAACCACCCCGGACGTGTGGTTTCGCATCTTCCAGCCAGCTGTGTGGGGTTTTTTTTTGGTTATGCGGGCGAAGATGACGGCATGGCATGGATTTGGAGGGGCTCTCGCGCCGGGCCGACCATACCTCGCGTCGCATCTGGCTTTCTCTGGACCGCATCCAACCTTGTGAACACGACATCGATTTCACCTCCATGGCGGAAACAATGCCACCTCCCACGGCAGCAATTGCCATGGAATGCTCGCCACCGGCTCTTCCCCGGGCAGTTCTTCGGACAGGCGTCTTCTCCAGATTGCGGATTGCAGATTGCATGTCCGTCTTTGAGAGCTGCGAGGCAGCAGGGCGTTGGCGAGCTGTTCCTGTCGAGCCAACGCATCACTTTTGACAGCACTTATCATGTCCGTCCCATGCACCTACAGCCAACGTACAGCTTACCCCCCCTCGTTCTGCTTGCTGCCTCGCTGCTTTATGTGTATGCGCGTCTGCTGCGCTTAGCGTTGGCTCGCTGTTTTACTTACCTGCCTTCGTTGCCTACCGGATGTATGCATTGCTTAGCTTGCAATTTGCTCTGTCAAACCGAACATGATGGGGGATATGGCGGCCGTATACTGATACGATTGCCGTTTTTGATTGTAAGAGGACTGCTTATTGGGCAATTGGGTGAGGCAAGCGAGGCATCGGACTCGTTGACGTTTCCGTCCAGCCAAACTCAACCCAGGCCCATCCATAGGCATGCCTTCTTGCTAGCTGCTAGCTGCTAGCTTCGGATCCCAACGGGAAAGTAGTCTCAGTGGTTGTGGGACTATGCAGGTTTATCATCGGCCGGCCGACGGACTGGGGCGGGGTTCAGAGAGCATAGGTATGGTCGTGGTCTTGGGGGGGTTATGGGGTCTTGGTTATGCCCTCCTTCCGTGGATGGGATTGGATACTATTGCCGTGATGTTGCCGGTGGTGAGTATAAAAGAGGGCCTTGAGGGGGGGGAAGGTGAGTTTGCTTTCTGATTCCTTTTCCTCAACTGCATTGTTTGGACTTTGAAAGGTCTAGATATCTTCCTCCTCTGCCTTCGAGGTTTCGTCAACCACCACTACTCAGGTCTATCAAACATCAACACATCCTTCATCACCCCACTTCCTTCACATCACCAACATCACCATCACCATCACCACCCGCACAAACCGCCAAAATGTCAACAACACACGCCTACTACCCTTCCCAGCCTCACGCACACCCCCACCACCAACCCACCTACTCCTACCCCAGCTATCCGTCCTCTCCTCTTCCCATTAGCATGCCCCAAAAGCCCGGCTACTACTACCCCCATCACCCGCAACAGCACTACGGCCGCGTCTCCGGGTCACCACCGGAAGCACCCGACAGCGTCACCACATCTGGCGTCGCATCCTACGAACCCTCAGCCACATCGTCCAGCTACGCGGGCAGTGCGAGCGACTATGACTCTTCCGCTTCCGGAGGGGCTGTCGGCGGAGTCGACCTGTTAGATTATATGGGGGATCGATTAAACGGAACCTTGGATTCCACGAAGTTGGATCGGAGTTTGGTGAAGCAGGCGCAGACGTGAGTCCTCCCCCTTCCACATCCCCTTCTCCCCCACACCATGCGAATCAAACGAGCAACCGACGCTCGAACCCAAATTCCAAAACCCTGCTGCGAGCACGAAGCACGAGATCCGAAATCTGACAAACACCCGACCTCAGATCCGGCGAACTCAACGCCAAACACCGCGAGCTCCTCGAACTCCAAGCCCTCGCCCAACGCCGTCTGGCAGGCGCACGCGCAAATTTCGCCGACGGAATGCGCGCTGCAAAGGAAGTGCAGAAGGATCTTCAATGGACGCAGAAGCGTGTAGAGTGAGTTCTCTCTCTCTCTCTCCAAAAAAGAAATATCCCCCCCCAAAAAAAGTTTCCCTTTTCGCCTTGGAAGTTTTTGGAACTGACATTGTGAAAAAAGCTCGCTCAACGACCGCGCGGCAAGGAAATACCCCGATCAATACAAGACCGCTCAGCGACGGTATCCAGCACCCGTCGACTACTAGAGATTCAACGTTCGATTTTCCACAACGAGCAATCGCCGTGGAAAAGCACGACCGCGTATATTTTGGTGGATGACGGCTCAACAACCATTTTTCGCATCCTCTCCTTCTCTATCGGAAAAAAGCTCACGGCGGCCATGTCCCTTTTTTGCTACAATTCCCCAATCTTCACAAACTCGCGGTATTACTATATCACTCCAGCATGTATTTCCCCTTATACCCCATTCGCCCAAGACCCCGTAGTCCGGGCCTTTTGTACCTGCATTTCCCACCACCCTGTCTCTTACCTACCCCCTTTCCTTCCCTCCCCTGGCCTTGGACGAACCGCGGCTGGACTCGCTGCTTTAGCATCCGAACCCCCCGCCTCGCCAATCTGGCGCCAAATGCAAGCGCTACCTGCTTTTCTTACCCATCCCGTTCGCATGAGTTCACGCCCTCTCGGTCCGGGCCGCTGCAGAGCGCTTATGTGCGTGTTGACGAATGGGGGGATGACATTCAGGGTGATTCGGGAAGCGAGTTGCATCAGCCGGGTCTCTCTGCGCTGGGGACGGTAGCGAGCGGGTGAGAGAGTGTGGGGACGACGTGATTTGCTGGGCTCGAGAGGGTGGGTGGGTCTGGGTTCGAGAAGAGGGTGTGAGAGCCGGGTTTCACTCTCCTTAGCACGGTGGGTGTTGGGTTCTCGGTTTCTTTTGCGGCTCAACCGGTCACGGGGCGGGATTTTTGTAGTTTCTTACTCGTTGGTTGGGACGGGAAACGGCTGGATCGTTGACGTTATGACGGCCTCTATAACCAAGACCACGCGGCTTTGACTGCTTCGTTTCATGGGATGGGAATCTCGATGCGTGTGTTGTCCTGAGAGTCATTTGCATGTGATGTGACCAAGCTCGTGATTATTCATGGTCGAATGTCGGCGTCACGAGTCCACTGTCGGGCTAGTATGCGTTTCGGTTGGATACCGTAGTTGTAGTTGCATTCGCACGTGCCATGTCTTGCATATCTCGATCCTCGATCTCAAGGGCTGTTTCGTCTGCTGTGGGGCAGCAGGATTCTGATATCCTCGCCCAAGGATAAAGTGTTTGGGTCCCTTCCCATGCGTTGTACCTGTCGGAAAGGGTCTCGGATGAGGTGTCGGCCAGGACCACAGGCGATCGGTTGGGTCAGGCCACTTGGTCAAGCCATGGGTACACAACGCTTCCAGCCACGAAGCCCCCTCGTGGGAAAATCAACGGCAACGGTTCCTGCAAATCGGTGCCATGATCCTCTACCCTTCTCGCTAATTGAAACCGATGTGGATGCTGTGCGGGGGTGGCGCTGGGGAAGAGTGTCCCCACTGTAATTTTAGATATCAGGACGGGAGATGTCGTGGAAGACTATACGGGCGAATATGCGTGAGACTTGTGCGATGGAATGCAGTGTGCGTGCGTATAGCATGGTGCTAGCAGTATCTTGTGGACGCAAGGTGCTCGGTAACCAAGTATAGCTGAAGCTAACGAAGCTGGGAATATCATATGATGCCTATGCTTATGCCGTAGTGCTGGGAAGCAACCGGGGAGACTCGAGTAAAGAAGACCAGATGCAGTTCTAAAACAGAGATTGGGCACTCTCAACCACGGACTGTACAAAGCGTGCTCGAATTCTTGACACAGGACTATGATTAGAGAATGAGATGCAGAGTCCAGTGAAGCCATCTCACCTTCACGCCCGATCACTAAACTTGTTACGCAGTGAGTATCCAACACATCGGTAGCCTTCCTGTGTCCGACCTGAACCATTCCCACGAATATCCTGCATGACTAGGCAACCAAGATCTACTCTCCCTCTGACATGAGCACGGCGCCATGACAATGGTACAGTGTTTCTGACCGATGTGCCTGCGGTGCAACCAAGAGGTAGACGGCCGGTGAAGCCCAAGTATGACCATGAGGTGACAGCGGGCGGGGAGATGGCGAGGTCGCTGAGCGAGCGAGGGGGCTAGGCGGAGGTGGGGGTATTCCGGTGCCAAGGTGTTTTGGGATGCTCGTGTCTCCCATCATAACAGTGCGGTGGCAGTGCTGAGATCCCAAGGCCGAGAGATGTCCTGGATGGCAGGCAGACAAAGTTGGCGAGCTTCCTCACGATTTGGTCTTCCTCATGTTCTCCCACGGATCTTCGACGAAGCTGGGAAGGAAGTACGCAATGTCTCCATTCTCGTCCTGTACACCGCTTCTCAGAGCATTCAGTTCCGCCCGAGAGATTGGCTCTCCACCAAACGAGATCATGTCCGCAGCCTCCAGATTGCTTTCTCGGGGCGGTTGGACGCCAGGGGCAGCTGTGTCAGGCTCGTCGCCCTGGGGAGGCTTTTCTGGCAGGGCTTGACCACGGTTCAGAAAGGCGGCGAGGCCCGACGCTGCTGGCTGTTTCTGCTTCTGCTTCTGCTTCTGCTCACCGGCAGGATCGGTGGCTGTAACAGCTTCGTCGGTGTCTCCAGACCCAACACCAGATGGCGCACCGTCGGCCACCATCTTGGACCTGACGCCCAGCTTCGTTGAGTTGGCTCCGCTGGCATCGACTTTGGGCTTGGGCGAACTGGCCTGGTCGTACTTTCTCTTTTTCGCGGCACCAAACGAGGCGAAGCCCATGGCGGCGGCGATGTCTTCGTTCCTCTCGTCGTCATCCATGTTTGCGGAGTTGCACTTTGTGGAAGATGACGGGAGAGAGATGCGCGGGGGGAGCGGACTTTGTGCGGTGCTTATGTAATCTGCGCTAACCCACGTGACATGCTATGTGGTGGTGGTTCCAATCGGCCGATATCTCGGTGGAAAGGAAAGCTCGGGACCATTCCCGTCCATGTTCCTCGCAACCTGCAGACGTGCCGCTGTTTCGCTGTGCACTACTACGTACATGGTATGTATGTGGCGAGGGCATTTTGATGCATGGAGCTTTGGCCATCGCGACCTGCGGGATGACGATTGTGGAGGTGGATCAATGATGGGAGGCACATGCATGCCCAGTTGCTACCCATCCGCAGCGATACACCATGTTTCGCGCTCCTAGATAATCGCACTGCGACGGCCACGCAGCAAGTATGGTGGAGTCTTCGCAGTCGGCGGCCGAACGCCGCTTTATGCGACCTAGCGTGAGGGTCCTGTGACGCGCCTTGAGTGCTCCCCCAGACAGCTTACAACAAGGCAGCTCCGGTCGGCGACGATGATCCAAGCGAGTACCGGCGAACGCATCAAGAAGACGTTTACCCTCCGAAGGGCTCGCGCCAGGTCCCACGGGTCGACCGAGTTTCTCCTCGTGCCAGGCCACTCGGATCCAAACCGGCATGGCCAGATGGGGAAGATGGAAGCTTTCGCCGAAGGCTGCAAGAGCCGGACGCGCGCCGTCTACACATACGCAACCTCGCCCGTGGGCATCAACATTCTAAAATGCTCGCTGGCGTACATCCTGGGGAGTCTGGCCACCTTTGTGCCCTTCGTTTCGGAGCTGCTGGGGCGCAACGACGGGAAACACATGGTGGCCACGGTCACGGTGTACTTTCACCCTGCGCGCTCTACCGGCAGCATGATTGAAGCGATCCTACTCGCCTTCGCCGCGTTCCTGTATGCGGCTTTCATCTCGTTCACGAGCATGGCCGTGTCCGTCTTCTTTGGCAGGCAGGATTTGCTGGTCCTGGGGCATGCAATAGTGCTCATTGTATTCTGCGGCGGCGGCTTGGGCTTGGTTGGATGGACGAAGCAGAAGCTTGGGAGTCCGCTGGTCAACGTAGCCTGTTCGCTGGCCTCTCTGGCTCTGATCACCGTCTTGACCAAAGAAGGCGCCGTGCAAGCTGCCACGTTCTCTTACAACAAAGTATGGCAGGTGCTCAAGATGATCATGATGGGGACAGTGGCATCCTCTGCCGTTGCACTCCTCATCAAGCCTACGTCGGCGCGGAACGAGTTCCGAGATACCTTCATCAAGGCCACAGATGCCATGGGCGAGATGCTGACCGATATAACCCGTAGTTTTTTATCTGGATCCGAGCAGGATCTCAAAAACCCGTCTTTTGTCAGGGCCTCCAACCAGACCAAGTCCACGTACAAGACGCTTGTCAAGCACCTTGGAGAGGCCAAGTACGAGCACTATGTTCTTGGAACCGAAGAAGAACACAAGATTGCAGCTCGTCTCGTCAAGTGTCTTGAACAGCTGATGCAAAGTATTGGCGGTCTGCGTAGCGCGGCAGAGACGCAGTTCACGCTGCTCGCACAAACGGAGGGACAGAATGGCGCAGCCGTGGAATCGTCCAGCATGAGCATCGCCAATTCGATCGTGTTCACCGAGAACGAGGCTTCTCCCGTATTGTCTCCATCGTTCAGCCCAAGCGACCGACGAAGTAGCATACTCGCTTCCATTGATGAGCTTCCGGAGAGCACACCAGAGATATCAGACGACGACGGGCCCGGCAAGCCTAACAGCCGCACCCGGAGACTACCAGACGTGATGCAGTCGACCCTCACGCCTGCTGACATGTTTTCCGTCTTCATCGCGCAGTTGGGTCCTCCAATGGTAGGCCAAACCTGATCATCACTCCCGAGCACGCTAACCTTCATAGAAATCGCTCGCCCACACTCTTCGTGAAGTTCTCGACGAGCTGCCGTTCGGTCCAGGACCAGACTACGAAATGGCCATCAACGAACACTTCCGTCACAGTCTCATCGATGCCAACGCACTCTTTATCAATGCCCGGAAGGAGGCTCTCGCGTCCGTCTACAGGAGTAAGATACCTTCGAAGACAGGCTCCGTTGCCGTTGCCGCTGATTTCGAAGAAGTGGCAGCCAGCTGCGGTTACTTTAGCTCTTCGTTGCAGGATTTTGCCGAAGACATGGTGACGTTTTTGGACGTTTTAGAGGAGCTAAAGGAGAATTCCAAGCGATGGCCTCGACAGAGATCGTGGCGTTGGATGAAGTTTTGGCGCAAGTGGACATGGTTTCGCAAAGCTACGCACTACGATGACTCTGGTGAGTACGCGATATGTGCCTGCCACGGTTGTTCTAACGTGTACCAGAAAATTCCAGCCTGCTGGATGATCAAGGGGAGCACGGGAATCGCGAGATTCATCGGCCCATCTATCGCAAGTCTACCAGAGGGGACCCGGACAAGTCTGTTGATGAGCAACCGATGGGATATCGCATGTGGATCAAATTGAGCGTCTTTCGTCGAGACGACGTTCGCTATGCATTCAAGGTCGGCATCGGTGCGCTCCTCTACGCCATGTGGGCTTTTATCCCAGACACCCGGCAATTCTACAGTCACTGGCGTGGCGAGTGGGGTTTGGTGTCTTACATGTTGGTGTGTTCCATGACCATCGGCGCTTCCAACACAACCGGCTTCCATCGTTTCTTGGGCACCTGCCTGGGCGCTGTATATGCCATTGTTGCATGGATAGCAGCAGACGACAACCCCTGGGTGCTCGGCTTCTTTGGATGGGTGGTGTCTCTCCAGTGCTTCTACATCATCGTTGGCAAGGGTAAAGGTCCAATGGGTCGCTTCATTATGCTCACATACAACCTGTCTGCACTGTACGCTTACTCGTTGTCGGTTCGCGACGATGACGAAGACGAAGACGAGGGTGGCGTATCACCCGAGATCTGGGAGATTGTGCTCCATCGTGTCGTGGCCGTCATGATCGGTTGCCTTTGGGGCATCATCGTCACGCGACTGGTCTGGCCCATCTCGGCGAGAAAGAAGGTCAAGAAAGGGACTTCGCTCCTCTGGCTCAAAATGAGTCTGATCATGAAACGCGGACCTCTGAAGACGCTTGTCGAGTCGCAGAACCTGGAAGAGACACCGACCACGTCGTATATGACACCTGCCGAAGAAACGCAACTTCGCCGATTCCTCAACAACTTGGACAGCCTGCGTAACTCTGCAGCTTCCGAATTCGAACTCAAGGGACCATTTCCGGACAAGAACTTCAAGACCATACTCGATGCGACCGGGCGTTTGCTTGATAGTTTTCACGCCATGAACGTCATCATACTGAAGGATATCAAAGCGAGTGAGGGTGAGAAGGAGATTTTAAAGTATACAAGAAAGGAGTGGATGGAGCTGAGTTGGCGCATCAGTCATTTGCTTTCCGGTAGGCCTTCCGATGCCATTTCTTCGTCAAGCCACTGCTGATTCGTGACTTCAGTCATGGCCTCTTCCATGAAACTGGAGTATCCGCTCAACGACGTTTTACCCAACGTCGAACACACGCGCGATCGATTGCTGGCGAAGATTTTCGAGTTCCGAAGGAGTGGGTTGGGCGACATCATGGCTGCCGATGAAGACTATGAGTTGCTGTATGCTTATGGTAAGTTGACTTAAGCTTCTGAATGAAATGGAAAAGAAGCAGTTGCTGACGCCATGTAGCCCTTGTGACCGGACAGCTGGCGCAGGACCTCAAGGTCATTGGGCTGGAGATCGAAAAGCTGTATGGTGTGCTCAGCGATGAAGATTTGAACTTGCGGTAATGTCAATGGTGGGGGAGCTTCACGACTTTCGGCCCTGGGAATGTAGAAGTCTCACCGGCGCACTTTGCTTCTTCCATTCTCCGTCGCCGTTTTCAACACTTGCTTCATGTACCTATACTCATCAAGCCTTCAACTATGCAAAGACTTGTATTCGCGTATGGATGGTGGTAAGAAGAACGAAGGCTTCGTATTGTAGGGAATGTCCAAAGTCTAGTAGATCTACCGCATCGGGCTTATATGAGAAATGTATCCGTCTTCATCGTGCATCCATGGTATGCAGGGGCAGGTCAGTCTTGATTCACACCTTCACGCCCGCCTTCTCGTACACCTCGCTGATGAACCGGTGCCTCTTCAGAGCGCTCTCCCAGTCCAACACGCCCTCCTCCTCGCCCTTGGCATCGGCAAACGCGTCGTACAGCCTCGAAATGTTCCTAGCGAACGGAGGAAACGTGTCGGCACTGAAAGCATCCTCATCCGGCTTGACAACCTTGGTCTCTCCACTTTCATGGTCGAAGACTTCGATCTTGAAACCATCTTCCGAGGCGTTCAGGAAAGTGTTTGGGCCGGTGACTTGAATCTCGCCCTTGGTGAAGAAGATGCGCCATGTGCAGCCCGCCGTCTTGTTGAAAGCAGGACCGCCGTGCAAATGGTAAGAGACCACGGCGCCGCACGAGAAGGTGCCGTGGAGAAGGACCTGGTCGTGGGAGGTACGGGGAACCGTCCTGGTGGGGTTGCCGCTGTAGTCGGTGAGTTGGACCGTCGGGTGGTTGATGGCGAGCAGGGGTGTGAATGCGTGGAGCGGCGCAAGGGCGTAGGCTATGGCCTCGAGGGCTTTTTACCGAGATATCAGCTGCGAGTTGCGGTGCCGAGATGTACTTTGGGGAAACTCACAGTGTATAGCATAGATGGTGAGCAGGTTACCGCCCACCTTGATGTCATTCTGATACGCCATAAATTCCATCTCGGTCGCCTGCTGGAACGTGTTCGTCCCGGTGAAGGTCGTGCTGAGCAACTTTCCGAGCGTACCGCTCCTCGCGATTTCCCTAACCTTCCTCACGACCGGACTCTGAGGAGCCTGAAGACCGACAAACGTCTTCACCCCCTTCTCCTTGGCCAACTGGAGCATCTCTTCCGCTTGGGCCGCGTTCTGGGCAAGCGGCCACTCGCAGAAGACGTCTTTTCCAGCCTGGAGAGCGGGCATCACACAATCGTAGTGCTTGTCCACGCGGGTGGCGCACACGACGAGCTCGACGTTGGGGTCAGCAGCGATGTCTTGGGGGTTGCCGTAGGCTTTGGTGGTGGCGGGGAGGCCGTGAGCCTTGATGGCCGCCTCGGCAGCGGCAACGGAGGAGTTGCAGAGCGCGACAACTTCGTATTTGGACGTGTTCTTCAGATACGGAAGATGTGCCCAGGTGCTCCAGGATTGGGTGGACGAGAGGCCGATGAAGCCGATCTTGATGGGCGCCATTGTTGGGTACGTTGGGAGGGGAAGTTGATGGAAAATAGGGGGTGATGTGAAGTGTGGTGGGATGGTGGTACCGATGCGAAGTGATGCTCTGAGCCGTTCCATTCAAGAGGCCGGCTGCTGCAGACATGTTTTATACTCATGTTGGTGCCTCGTGATGGATGACAAAAGGTTGCGGAGGGCCTGCGGAGGACATTTGCGGACATGCGGAGGAGGAGGATTCGGCTTGTCGGTCTGCTTTGAAATTCTTCTCATGCCGGATGGGGTGATTTGCGATGTCTGGTGTTGTATGACATGCCGTGCTCGGGGGACGATTCGAAGCGTGGGCAGGGGCACGTGGTTGCGATGGCTGCTCGGTGAATGTTGTGCACGTGCTCGGCAGCCGAGGCCCGCGCCGTCTGATTGGACAATGGCTGCACCTGGTCCTTCCCCGCCATGGTTGCTATACAGAGATGCCTTCGGAGCAACCGATGATGATGGAGACGAAATGCAGGTAGAGTCGGGAAGTGGTATGTAGGCATTCACTCACTCACGCACGCACGCAGCATAGCATACACAGTACACAGCACGCAGCACACACGTGGGAGGCTCGGGCCTTCTCGTTCGTCACCTGCAGCTGCAGGCCCAAGCACCCCAGGCTCTGCGTATCGTTAGCGGGGACTCCCATCTCTCGCTCGCCTCGTGCACGCGTCGCGGACCCAGATACGATAGTTCTCAATATCAATATACACCGTTGCATCCCCTAATCGCTCCCGTCCTCTTTCTTCCGCATCTCTACCGGTGCTTGATACGCAGCCGTTGCCCAGCATGAGGTGCGTGAGACCCGGCCATGCAGCCATGCAGCCATGCGTGCTGTGACGGCAATAACAACAATATCCATATCCATATCCATATCCATAACAATAACAACAACAACAACAACATCGATGATAACAACGGACGCAGGTTCGGCCAGCAGCTCAAGCAATCGCTCAATCGAGACTGGGTCTACAACTACATCGACTACGAAGGCCTCAAGCAGGCCCTCCGCGCGCCCCGCAAGTGGGACCACCAGTCCGAGCAGAGCTTCGTCGAGCAGCTCGAGAAGGAACTTGACAAGGTGTACAGCTTCCAGCAGGTCAAGGCCGAGGAGATCATTCGCCGGATAGCATCGTCGGAAAGGGAGGTCAGGGAGTGCGTGGCGAGGCTCGACCGCGCGCGCAATGAGGAGCAGAGGCCTTCGGACGACGACTTCGAGCTGCTGGAGGAGGACCTGAGCGACATCATCGCCGAGGTGCACGACCTGGCCAAGTTCACGCAGCTCAACTACACCGGCTTCCAGAAGATTGTCAAGAAACACGATGTGGGTGGCGTGGCGTGCTTCCCTTCCATGCCGGCCGAGGGGCTGCTAATGAGGAGCAGAAAGTCACGGGTCTCATCCTGAAGCCTGTTTTCGCGACACGGCTGAAGACCAAGTCCTTTTACCAGGACAACTACGATGCCTATGTGGTCAAGCTCTCGAAGCTCTACGACGACGTGCGAACGCGAGGCAACCCCGTCAAAGGCGACTCGTCGGCCGGTGGCAAGCAGCAGAACTTCGTGCGCCAGACCACCAAATACTGGGTGCACCCGGACAACGTGCTGGAGCTGAAGCTCATCGTTCTGAAGCACCTGCCGGTGCTGGTGTTCAACGCAAACAAGGAATGGTCCGAGGAGGACACGGCCATCTCGTCCATCTACTTCGACAACACGGATACGTGGGAATTGTATCAGGGCCGCCTGAAGAAAACCGAAGGCGCCGAGGCGATCCGCATCCGCTGGTATGGAGGCATGTCGGTCGACACCACCTTCGTTGAGCGCAAGACACACAGGGAAGATTGGACGGGCGAAGAGTCGGTCAAGGCACGGTTCCAGCTCAAGGAGAAGAATGTCAATGCTTTCCTTAGGGGAGACCTGCTTCCGAAACAGATATTCGACAAGGAACGGAGGGAGCAGAAGCGGTCCGAGAAGGACATCGCAGCCGACGAGCAGCTTGCGGCAGAGGTTCAGTACCGCCTGCTTACCCGCAGCTTGGTCCCCGTAACCCGCTCGTTTTACCATCGCACGGCCTTCCAGCTCCCTGGCGATGCTCGTGTGCGCATATCGCTGGATACGGAGCTTGCCATGGTCCGCGAAGACAACCTCGACGGTCGCAAGCGCGCAGGTGACAGCTGGCGGCGAATGGATATTGGCGTCGACTGGCCCTTCGACCAGATTCCCAAAGAAGATGTCGAGCTCTTCCCATACGCCGTTCTCGAGGTGAAGCTGCAGACACAAGCGGGACAAGAGCCACCTCAGTGGATCCGTGACCTGACAGCCTCGCACCTCGTCGAAGCCATACCCAAGTTCTCCAAATACATACACGGCACCGCGACTCTCAACCCGGAGAGGATAAAGCTGCTGCCTTATTGGATGCCGCAAATGGATGTCGACATTCGCAAACCAGTCAGCCACAAGTTCGGTATCGATAGGCCAGGTACGAGCAACGACATCAGTACTAGCGGTAATCTCGATGATGATGATGATGATAGCGAGGATGAGGACGACCTCCCACTGGCTACCCACGGAAACCAAGACGACGAAGAGCTCAGGAGACTCCGCGAGACCCGCGATATCAGAGAACAGAACGATCTCGCACGCCGGCGCGACTATGGTACGATTTCGAACAACGATGGACCTAATGCGTTGGATGTCGAAGAACGCATTTCCGCCCGACAGTCTTACGAAGGCGACTACCCGATATACGATTCCGACAGCGATGCAGAGGACGAAGATGAGATGCAAGTGGCAAAGCGAGAAGGGGGTTGGAAGTACCACTCGCTTGTTGTTAAGCAAAAAGCAAAAATCATTGGCAATGCAGTGGTCAACGGTCTCGTTGCTGTCATCCCACGACCACGGCCAACCGACGTGGGGGGCGGTGGATTTCAACTGGGTGTGCCCAGCTGGAAGCAACCTGGAGAAATCAAGCATTTCAAGGCTCCCAAGGGCAAGCGTACGTCGATTCTCAGCCCCCCTTCTCCTCTTCTACTCACACATCATAGGTATCCACGTTCCCGTCCGTGTAGAACCCAAAGTTCAACTCGCCACCGAACGCACATTCCTCTCCTGGCTTGAATTCAGCATCATCCTCGGCTCCATCGCTGCCACACTCCTCAACTTCGGCGACAACCTTGCTTTGGCTGGTGCGTGGGCATTCACCGTCATAGCTTGTTGTGCGCTGCTTTACTCGGCCGGTCTCTATCTGTGGAGGGTCAGGATGATTAGGAAACGGAGGGCTGTCACGTATCATGATCGGATCGGACCCACGCTGCTTTGCCTGGGTTTGTTGGCTGCGGTGACGATTAGCTTCGGGTTCAGGTTGGGTGTCGGTGGGTTTAATGGGGGGATAAAAGGGTAAGAAAAGGGTAAGAAAAGGCATGGTGTCGATTGTTTCTATTTGGGATCAAAAGGTGGAGGTACTCGGGTATCGGTAATGAATTTGTACTGTACATGGATGGCACTGTACCGTTGTGGATAGGGGACTTCACCGTATAATCATCATTTCTTTTGTCTGTGCTTTGACGCGGACCAGCTGTACTAACGGTTATTTTGAGGATATCAACCATCCAAACGCGATATTGAAGTGAAGATAAGCTATGTCACGTTTCCGTCGTGAAAAGTGCCGTTGAATGGTAAAATAACGGAACAGGCTTTCAAGACCGCTCGCGACATCGAGACCGTTTTACTGACCGGGCGGGTCATATGGACTGGGCCACGGCGTCTGCGTATCGTCATGTTGGTCGATGCCATGGAGCATGCCTTGCGATGGGTAGTTGGGCTGCTTCAGTCCCTGGCTGCGGACCCGCCTCGTTATCGCAAGGACTTCTTCGCTTGTATATGTGAGCGTTCGCGTCGTCGTCGGTGGTGGTGGGGCGTACAGATGTGGGAGAGGACGCGGTGGTGGTGAAGAAGAAGAAGAAGAAGAAGAAGAAGCCATAGTAGGTCTGACGTAGGTCGTCGATGGGATGGGTGCGAAGGCCAGGGCTGGATTGCCTCTGTTGAGGACTTGGTTGTACGCGTGTGTCTGGGCGTTTGGGGGGAAGGGCGAGTTGTGCTCCGCAAAGGAGGTGTTGGTATGGCCGGGCAGTGATCTGGAAGAAGTCAACGAAATTCGAGCGTGGAAAATAAGCGGAAACACTCATCCTGGAGACACGTGGATGATGATGGATGGATGGAAGAAAGAAAGGACGCACTCATTCCTGTGGTCGTCTTTCTTCGAAGAATGGTAGTCTGCATGTCGGCCGCTTTCCTGGATCCCTCCTTCCATCATTTCTCGGTCGCTTTGTACGCCATCATCCGGCGGCGGCGGCGGCTGCTCCTCCTCTTCTTCTTCAACTCGATTTGCTTTCACGTTCGAAGCTAAGAATACGGCATCCGATGAATATAATGTAGTTGAGGATGGCCAATAATCCTTGGATGCGTCTTCGATCCGATAGGCGTTGTGCACTTGACGGCGATGCAAGATCAGACTGCTTGTATTTTCGAAGCGGGACGGGCATATGTCGCAATGTATGGTACCCTTCGAGGATGCCACCTGACAGTTGGATACCAAGTCAGCAAAGTTGAACCCGAAGTTTTGTGAATAGGCTGTTTCTCAACCATATACGCAATCGAAAACTGGTCACTTACGGCGGAATAAGGGCTGGCCATTCCGCTCAACATCGCTCCAGGAGGGATCAGGTCCAGTGTCATTATGCCTCCTGGGCGCTCGAGCAGCCACATTTCCATTGTGATATTGTCGCTAAAGTGGGATGCGATGTGGCTGAGAGCTGTTAGCAGTTTGGTTCCACTGTACAAGACTGCCGATACTCTTCTACCGCGCACAGAGCGGAAGAAGGAGGCTTTTACCGTCAGAGACCACTTACTCGGCTCGAGATCCCCAGCCCTCTACCGAGCGCATACAAAATCCACATATCATTTTCACCGCTCGATCGATCGGTCGGCACCATTTCTTGATGATCTTTGGAGGCTGACAGGCGTGAACTTGCTTGATGTGCTGGATCAGTTTGTCTTTGCGCAGAAATGCGCGCTGAACGTGCGGTGTTTGCGAGCACGCTATGCTCTTGTGTGAGTCTAGATGCCGTTTGTCGGGGTGGTGTAGATTGCAAAAGACGCAATGAAGACCATCGTCGACAGGTCCATCGGGGAGACAGACCCATTCTTTCTGTGGAAAGTGAACCGACTCCTCGTGTCGCCGCCAGTCGTACTTTTGTGCAAAGTCAACGCTGCAGAATGTACACTGGTACTTTCTCGAAGGACTGGAAGGCTTCCGAATGGTTGATGTGAGTTGCTTTGTGGATGGTCCTGGCTGTCTTTTCCGGCCTCTACGTGGGGGCGGATTATACAGAGGGCCCGCAGAAGCGTGCGTTAATTTCACGCTCGCCACGGGAGAATCAGATGGCGATTCTGCATTGCCACCGTTGCCGGTGCCCGACAGTGGGGTGCTAGATCGTCGACGTCTCACTCCCAGGGTCGGTCGTCTTGAATCCTTTGTGAGGGCGGTTTCCGTCGTATCATCGTTCGCAGATGAGCCAGAGAGGTACTGCTCGGTCGGGCTCTCCTGCCGCTCGTGTTGTGTTTTCGATATACTGGGCATCTGGGCGGCTGAAGGGCCAGAGGGTGGAACCGGTGGTAACTTTCGAGCTCTAGCATTCGCAAAGTACGTTCGTACTTGCCGTATCGTCAATCTGGTGACTGATGCCAATGTCTCCATTTCGTCTTTTGGAATATAAGGGTGCTCCTGATGACGTTGAAAACACTCCTCGAGAAATCTCCTCGCTGCTAGTGGAATTCTTTGCCTCTGTCTGCTTATTCCCGACCCTTCTTCAAACTGTTGAGGGCATTGTACTGGAGGGATGACCCTCGCCGGAAGTCGTCGATGCTGAGGTGCATTCGACGGCAAAGAAGTAAGCCATGGTGTTGGATTGGCTGGTTGTTGTGCAGCTATCTCTGGCCACAGAACATCCATCAAAGGAACGTTCACGCTGGATGCATGCAGATCATTGTGAATCGGAGCATTCGCGTAATCGGCGTTTTGACGTTGAGAAGGCCCATCTTGATGGTCCCTGACAGTAGGATGTAAACAAACGCTACCGTCGGTGGAAGAGAAGTTGAGAGCGTTTGGGTTGGCTTCGTGGTAGTTCTGCATTTTTTCCGGTTGCAAAAACACGGTCCTTGTCGTGAATGATATACCTACAAGAACATGACTGTCTCTGAGTTTCCCGGTATTTGAAACTAATGGTTTGATGAAACGTAGATTTCTGCTTCGGTCAGCGCTAGTTAATAATTCCTAATGACAGGGGGGAGGGGCAGTAGAGCTGGTAGGTGGTCGTGCGTTGAACGGAGACCGTTGGATTAAGTCACCGGGGAATGACCTCATTTGACGATATGTGTTGACGCGGGTCCACACCGTTGTGATGTTAGCACCTGGCTCGCATGACCGTCCTCGTAGATTAGCAGCCGAGAAATCTCAGCTCGATCTTTGGGGCCAGAGTATTATTTTGAAAATATCGAGCTTGTCCCAGCCAATGAAGGTCGTCCAAAAGATTTCCT
Organism: Corynespora olivacea; assembly: GCA_019202945.1. Classification (NCBI taxonomy): domain Eukaryota; kingdom Fungi; phylum Ascomycota; class Dothideomycetes; order Pleosporales; family Corynesporascaceae; genus Corynespora; species Corynespora olivacea. The sequence goes on from JAGQEM010000077.1 coordinate 46,611, forward strand.
TGGCCCAGGGTTCGGACCCCTGCTCGTATCGTCCCTTTTAGCAGATGCAACTACACAAACAAACCCATCGCACTGCATACTGTGCAAGTCAGCATAGGGGTGTACATCCGTTCGCCTACCCCTGACGCCATATCTATACTTGAATCCCAACTCCAACGTGGGCTCATTCCAGAGCGTCGACTGCGAAACGACCATCACAACCGGGGAAATAAATTGGGAAAATAGGTCTGCAGCATTGTGTTGATCGGCTGCCTTCGATACAGCGGGATGCATTCAAAGCGTTCATCAGATGCACAGCCTTACGGGGCCAACATGCGGGTTCCCTCACAGATATCCCTCACCGTCCGCAGGAGAACCGTATATCAATCTGCATTCGTGAGATACAACCTGAACAGGCAAAAGTTGTTTCTGTATGCACTTGCGTTGGGCAGCGAAGAGTGGGGGCCGCGACGTGGAGGGATTGCTGGGATATATTACTGTAGATATTGATCACGTGGCCTGGCCAGTCTCTTTTTGCCCTAGCGCCTCGGCAGCAGCCTCGCCTTCACACTCAGTAGCTACGCCCTCTCTCTTGGATACTCAACACTAATTAATACACACTTGTTAATACACACTTGTTTCTGTACAACACTTTGCTTCTGTTTCTGTTAATTTGCCAGGGTTTGATGAATAAAATGTGTATCGTATTACAAGACATATATCGCACTTGTAGCGCGTTCAGAAAGGCGTCGTCTCCCATCAAAGTTCAATAATCGTACAGTGCGGATGAAGTGCAAAGATGATCTCCAATATACGCGTCATGTTAGCTTCAGTCCGGTCTGATAAATGCCCGTGAAAACGCCTGGTATCGTTCAAGATATGCAATGAAGAGGGGGAAAAAAAGTCCAAAGAGCCAAAGTCGATACAGTAGAGACTGTTTCCAAGAGGACGCAGCCCAGCCGTGCCTCAATCAAGGTCCTTGGAGAAACCATTTCTCTTGATCGTAGAATCGTCAAAAGTTCGTAAAGGGATACCGAAATCGTCCTCTTCAGGCCAGACTTCCTCGTCGCTGGACTCCCACGAGCAAGGGATCCTCTCGCTGGGCCTGACACGGTAGGTGTTGAAGCCAAAGACGCCATCAGTGATGTTTGCAGCAATGCGCAACATGAGCTGGACGAGGTGAGCTGGAGGACCCAGAACAATCTCACAGGTCTTGCGAATCAAAGCAGCTGTGAACTGTTTCCCAGGTCCGCGAGGCGGGGGGCAGAACAGATTCTGGGACTGCGGCATTGGTGAAAAGGCGCGGCGTTGCGAAGCACCCGTGAGACGCTTCATGCGGATGGCCGCTGGCGGTGTAGGTACGTCCAGGGAGGGTGGTCTGACGCTATCATCGTCTGAATCGCTGACGAGCGGAGGTGTCGAAGGCGCCGAGGATAGGTGTATGTCAATAGAGGGTACTTCGCGAGGCGAATCGAGGCCTTCACCACCGTGCGGTGCTTCTTCCAGTGTTGGCGTCGATGGAGCCTCTTCGACTGGTATGGGAGACGATGCTTTCAGTGTCATGTCCGATGCCTGGCGCCGATGTTTACTTCTACCCCGCGACTCCAGCTCTGCCAGGCGACTCTCATCCGCCCACGGGTTGGTAGCGTCACCCTCGGCATCAACGTACGGCGGTGAAGGACTGCGGGTGGAGGGCTCGAGCGAGTAGAAAGAATCGTTGGTAGACATGATGCTTTGGGCGTCCGCAGAATCCTGGCGTTCCACCACCGCCCCTGCTGTATCCGCGATCTCACGGACCGGTTTCAGCGGACCGTGACCATGTTCACGATTTTGGTTGTTGCCAGCTTGATCACTCGCCACCGGGGCAGTGACGGATCGCATCTGGAATGTCTTCGCCCGCTCTGTGACGGACAAGATGCGTGGGGCAGGCTTTGGTGGAGTGATCTCTGGAAGGGTTTCGGGCGACTCGGGCACTGCTTCACTCCTGTCAGTATTGATGCTCGAGCGGTCATCCTCTTCGTATGGAGAAGTCCTGCCCGAGTCCGAACCTTCCCGCACGGGTGCAGAAGGCCGTGGACCGTCGTCTGGCATCCACTTCTTGTCGAAGAGCCACTTCTTCGCCTTCTCCGGCGGCCTCTTCAGCCGTCTCCGCGGCGGTGTTTTCGGGCGTTCGGGCAACTGCACCTGCACCTCGCGGCTGAAGGGACTCTGCGTCTTCTCGAACTGCAGCACCTGGGCCAACACGGTCTTGAACTGCTCGACCTTGTCCCTGTCGTCCTGGGTCTCGTAGGGAAGTTCCATCCGATAGTAAGAATCTTGGCGTACGCGCAACACGAAGATGGACTCGCCGTCGACCCGCCAACACTGCGATCTCGGGAAAATGGTGTGGAGGAGGTTGCCCGAGTTCAGAAACGAGACGTTGGACGAGATGACGCGGTAGATCCGCAACACGCCTGTACCGAGTCAGCTGCTGCATCGACCTACAACACGTGTCGCCACCGACCAACTGCCATGGTGCGCTCTGTGGGCGAGCGCCATGGGATGGGGATGGAGCGCGTGTCATCCTCGCTGCCCCCGCGCCGCGTAGGCGATGCTCGTCGGGGGCCGGATGCGGTGAAGGACACGATCTTGGTGGAAGTGCACACGAAGAGGGTTTCTATCCCGTCCGCCGTACTGGCGGCTTCCGGCGAAGGTCGAGTCCGGTTCGCGATGCGTGCGGGGAGAGTGAAGGAGCGGCGGACGGGATTCAAGGCGGGCGCATGTACGTGTGCTGCCATCTTGGGGCCATCTGGCGACGACATGTTTATTGCAGGTACCACGGTGGCACCATCAGACGCCAAAGTCAATGGGTGGAAGTGTATGTATCGGTATGTGTCGGACCAGAGAACTGTGGCTGGCCGACTAAACCTGGCACGGCCTCGGTTTCACGATGATCTATCCTGAATGCGCGCGCGCGTGCCAGTCCAGTCCAGGTCGTGTTTCTCCTCATAGTACATCCCTCCCCATCCCGCGCATTCCTGCAGGACAATGACCATCTGCCTGCACACAAAGCAAAGCCACCGGTGCAATGAGAAGAACTTCGAGAGAACCACTCCAAGACACAGCGCCCGAGATGGTGCAGCGCTTGTGCTCGGACCGCACGCACCCGCGTTACGTCACCTCGTCATTGGGTCCCACCAGTTCTCGCACTGCAGCCGTCCACAGCTGAATATCCTCACCCCCGTATCGAAACCACGCTCCTTCCACAGGTGAGAGCAGCATGTCGGCCTTGGGGAACTTCGACCCAAATGCTGTCCTACGCGGAGCCCAACTGACCCTGGTTGGCGGTACGTGGATGCACCTCTGTGGAATGAATCCAAAACCTGACAACCGTTCCAGTCCATCGAGCCCTCCAGAATCCGGAACTGTTCACGTCACAGCACTACCGTCAGGCTGCGCTGGCTGTGGCTGCCGGCGTTGCCATTCGCATTCTCGTGGCCATCCCCATAGTGGGCGTCAGGGCGCTGGTATGGACGCTCTCCCTGCTCATCGACATGGACCACGCACAGTGGGACGATGCTGTGTCGGACGGGCTTCACTACCTGGAGCACAGTGTACTTCAGGTGCCCTTTTTCATGATGACGCTCATGCGTTATATCACGCCAACTCTGGACCAAATGTTCATGGACTCTCTGCGCTGGGTAGATCAGACGTACGTGCAGAAGCACAAGTCTGAGAATCCTCACAACCTTCGAGCCCTGTACTATCCAAACCTGCAGCAGTATCCGACCCACGCGCCCAAGGGACAGCAAGAAAAAAGGCCTCTGAAGAAAACCCTGACCGTGTTCGCCATCAGATATGGCCGAAAAGCGGGCATCTCACTTGCTGTACTGTCACTCTCGTACCTCCCCTACGTCGGTCGATTTGTGCTCCCAGCAGCAAGTTTCTATACCTTCCAGAAAGCGGTCGGACCGCAGCCCGCATTGGCCATGTTTGCTGCCTCACTTGTCATGCCGAGGCGTTATCTGGTCACCTTCCTTCAATCCTACTTCTCATCCAGGACTTTGATGCGCGAACTGGTAAGTGCATTTCGTCACTCGATTCGTTCGCATTGGCTAACGTTGGAACAGCTCGAACCTTACTTTGTGCGCGTCCGATACAACAAGGACCAGAAGAAGTTGTGGTTCAAGGACCGAGCTGGCGTCCTGTTTGGCTTCGGGCTCGGCTTCTACGTGTTCGTCAAGATTCCCATGGTTGGCGTTCTCATCTACGGTCTCGCGGAAGCGTCAACAGCCTATCTCATCACGAAGGTCACAGAGCCGCCGCCACCTCCATCCGAAGCCGAGGAATACAAGAATGAATCTCTTCGCTGGAAAAACAAACACGAATTCCTCAGCTTACCGTGGGAGAAGATGGACGCCTACAACGTCGCGATACTAAAAGACCAGTTCCGTTCCGAGACTCGACAGACACCACGGAAGCAGTTCAGCTAGAATTCGTCACTGGCGATGGCCGGATATCTCCAGCCCACAGCCAGCATCCGCACCGGGAATGCTTTTCTGCGATTCTTATCAGTACATGTTGCAGCTACTCAGCTCGATGCGTATACATCCAACCTCTATCGAGGATTTTGTTTTCGTAATTTCGTACATTCAAATATCAAACCAGGGATTCTGCTCACAACGTCACATGTACAGTACGATGATGACACAACATTTTGACATGCATGGCATACCCCGCTGCGGGGCTATGGCTATTCCCATTCGCCGCAATACAGCTTCCGACGATACGTAACAACCACTGGTTTATCTGGGCTTATCACCTTCCTTGTTCCTCGATTCGCTCTAAAGAAGCTCTAGATAGAGCTCCACGGAAGCCAGAGATGGGGTTGCCATCAGGCAAGCTTGGGCTAGGTGCTTTCCCCGCGCGTACATTAACACCGGCCCTCTTCTCCCGCGTGTCTTGCAAGACCTCGTCTTCCTCTCCTTCTTCTTATCTTTGACAATTCGGAATTGAATTCTTAACCCCACAAGTTTTGTAACAACAGCTGAAATGGGCAGGCAGGAGATCCGAACCGCTGCAAAGGTGTCTCTGGAAAAGCCAGCTGCCGAACAAGAATGTCTTCATGTAGGACAGACATGTTTCCCTCAAAAAGCCCATGTACCGCTGACTTCAATTAGAATCGTTGGCATCCAGACGGTACACACCTGCTGCACCAAGTACACGCTTCAACCAGCTTATCGAGCAATAGTCCCCTCTTACGCTACCATTAAGAACGGTGAGGTGGTCAAGATTGAATGTGTAGACTGGACTGGGGGACAAATCGGAGACAACGACTCAGCAGACGATATCCGGGACGTCGACCTGACCAAGATCCACTACCTTACTGGACCATTCGACATCGAGACCGCCGAGCCAGGTGACATTCTCTTGGTTGAGATCCAAGATGTACAGCCGATGCAGGATCAGCCGTGGGGGTTCACCGGCATTTTTGCGAAGGAGAACGGTGGAGGATTCCTGGATGAAATTTATCCCAAGCCGTGGGTTCACGTATCCAACCCATCGCAAGGGTACATGCTGACATGTGACCTGCACAGTGCCAAAGCCATCTGGGATTTCGAAGGCATATTCTGTTCCTCCCGCCACATCCCCGGGGTTCGTTTCGCCGGCCTCATCCACCCCGGCATCCTGGGCTGTGCCCCTTCCGCCGAAGTCCTCGACACCTGGAACAAGCGCGAAGCTGAGCTCATCTCTTCATGCAGCCACATGGACCGCAACGTCGCGCTTCCTCCCGAGCCAAAGAATGTCCACGTTGGATCTGCCGCCCAAGATATCAAGGACAAGGTCGGTAAAGAAGGCGCACGCACAGTTCCCGGCCGTCCCGAACATGGTGGAAACTGCGACATCAAGAACTTGTCTAGAGGAAGCAAAGTCTATCTCCCTGTCCATGTGAAGGGTGCCAAGTTCAGTGTAGGCGACCTGCACTTTTCGCAGGGCGATGGTGAAATCAGCTTTTGCGGGGCCATTGAAATGGCGGGCGTCATCACGCTCAAGTTCACCGTCATGAAAGGCGGTATGAAGGAACTGGGTATGAAGAGCCCGATCTACATCCCTGGGCCTGTTGAGCCACAGTTTGGTCCTGGACGGTACATCTACTTCGAGGGCTTCTCGGTTGACGAAAAGGGGAAGCAGCATTACCTGGATGCTACGGTTGCGTATCGGCAGACGTGTCTGAGGGTGATTGAGTATCTGAGGCGATTTGGTGAGTACCTCATTCACCGGAATTTGAGAGCGAGGACTTGTTCTGATAACGGGGAATAGGTTACGATGACTACCAAATCTACCTCCTACTGTCATGCGCGCCCATTCAAGGCCATATAGCGGGAATCGTGGACATTCCCAACGCGTGCACGACGATTGGTGTTCCCATGGATATCTTTGACTTTGATATCAGTCCACACGCCAAAGCGGAGAAGAAGGACTTGGGGAGTTGCGCATATGCGAGCAAATAGCTTGGGTGCGAACTTTATAGAGTAACCTGGCAATGAAAGATTCTACGCTGAGCTCTCGGTATAAACTCTAGCAGGGCTTTGTATGGCATCTTATGTTGATCGCTCTTTGGTGTCGGCCTCTTGGACCCTTCCCCACAACACCCCCTCCTTCCTTCCAAAACTTATTCGTGCTGATAATCAGTCATGCCTTCCTGTTCAATCGGATTCGGACGCCTCTCCACCCCACTCTACTCTTCTCTTCTCTTCTCTTCTCTTCTCTTCTTCGTTGCGCTCTACGCCTCCCACTGCCACCACCGCGCCCATGCCCCTTGGTGACCAGCAGGCCATCTCTCATCCTGTAGCTCTTCATCAAGAACAAGAGGGCAGTGGAACCATGAACGCGTACACACCTCCCCCAACACGGGGACGGGCAGACCACGAATGCAAAGGTGCCGAGGCCACCGCTCCAGACAAGATGCTGCAACCGAACGAGCAGCCCGCAGCGAAAGACCAGGCGACAGAGATGGTGGTGGGGGAAGAGCACAGCGATGTCATGGTAAGTGGTCGGTCACACCGAAACTTCGCTTTGTCAAAATACTGACGTGCTGTACTAATGGCCAGATTGTATACCGTCCCCCGTCTCCGAGCTCGACGACGGCCACGCTGCAGGACGACCACGCGTCGTTCTACAGCACGCTTTCGCAGCACCACCAGACCCTGGCTTCGGCCCTCTCCATATATTCCCACCCCTATCTCCAAATCTCGGCATCGTCTCAGATGCAGCCTCGAGAATCGCCGTCTCCGTCTCCCTCTGCGTCTCCGTCTCCGTCTCCCTCTTCGTCTCCACCGTCTCCGTCGTCGTCGTCTCCATCTCCTCCTCGTGCGCCTGCGCCTCGATCCGTGCCTGCTGCGACTGCGTCTTCCTTCATCCCGTCCAATACGACGAGCGCGGACTTTGAGAAGTTCCTCGAAGCCAGACGGATTTCGAGGGCGGATGCGGCGGCACTGCTGGAGTTTGTTGTTGCGAAGAATTTGAACATGGAGCAACTGACCAGGGTGCTGAAAGGAGCCGTGTGAGGGGAGGGTGAGGGGTATGCAAAGGGCATACCTTCACAGTGTGTTACATCGGAAGGGTAAATCAAAGAAACGACATGCTTAGTACGGCACCGCAACTCCTCCTCCCCATACATCCAGTGGTATCATATACTTTGTCCTGCCTTCCCAACTCCGTTCGATCCAGACACTTTGCACTGTTACAAGGTGAGAGTATAATACAATTTCATCCCAAAAGCTCCCTTCCACCCGGGTGAGGTCCTCATTTACAGCATCATGGCATGCAAATCGAAGACATCATTCCTCCAACCTCCTTCATCCCACTCCTCGATCCTCTCTTCCGCCCTCGCACCCTCTTCCTCCCAAACCTTTACCACACTCCCGGGTGCATATTTGCCCTTGAACACACCCCGGCCCGGCTCTGCCACCCCGACGCGCGTATACACATCTGCATCTTCGGCAGGTGTCAGTCTCGCCAACACGGCCTTGAAAAACGTCCTCAGATCGTCCGGATTGGAGATCTGCGTGGCACGGAGACGCTCGCGGGCGAAGAGGAGTTCGCGATTCGCGCCGTGAATGGCGTCTGCGATGCCGGCAGCGAGTTGCCGCTCCATCACTTTTCGGATGATGGGGCGAAGGAGCGGTTTGAGAAGCCAACCGAAAAAGGAGAATTTCGATTTGCGCAGGGTGTAGGTCAGTTTGTGTATGTGGACGCGTACGGCGCCGAGGGTGAGGATTTGCTCCATGCGCTCTTTGGCGATTTCGACGTCGAGGTGAATGTCGATGCCGCGCTCGTCGAGCTGGAACGATGCGATGCCTTCGTCGGCGAGACGAAGCAAACCGGAGTGGGCGCGGAGCAGGAATCCAACCTCGTCTGCACGGAGCGAGATTCCGTCGATTTTCAGCGTCATCTTGGACGTCATGGTCGAGGCGGTGCGGAAGCGCGCTTTGCGGATTTCGAGGTCGTTGTATGTCTCCACGCGGAAGCGGAAGGGGAGGAAGGAGGTGTTGTTGATGGTGCGGCCGGGCTCGATGATGAGGTTTTCGAGAAGAAGGTCGATTTCCGGGGTTGAGACTTCGAGGCGAGGAATGGGAATGTATTGGATCGCCTGTATGAGGAGCGGAACGAATACTTTGATACCGTCTTGAAGGAGGTCGTTGTTGGCGTAGTGGTGTTTGGGTGAGAGAATGTTGAAGATTTGGATTGAGGTCTTGATGAGGTTGGCAACGTCTTGATCTTCTGTTACGGAATGAAACGTCTTTTGCGCTTGCTCGAAACACCTGTCGACGTCTTCGCGGAGGGACGAGTCTGTGCCCACTCCACGCGACTTCTCCCTGAGCTCTTGAAACTTCTCATCTGCGTGATCGAAAAAGGATGGATCGGTCAGCAGCTTCTGCAACGAGTTGCCAATGTCGGTCATCAAGTCTTCAAACTGTGGATCTTTCCTCGAGTGCTCCAGGACTTTGTGGAAACGATCCTCGAGTTTCTTCCACTCGTCATGGTCACCAAAGGAACTCAGGAAGGTCCAAAAGTTCTTCACAGCCCGGTCCATGGCAGCATTTGTGTGGACGTCCTCCTGGGTAGCGCCCATGGCGTCTTCAGCAACCCGAGAGTAGGACATGGCGTACCGCCGGAGCAGGAGTGACAAGGTTGAGACCGAGTCAGAGTAGTCTCTCTTCTTGCGGAGATTTGTCACCGTCTTCTTCAGCCGGTACAGCAACGAGTCGCCCTCTTCGGCCGTCAGCTTGTCAGACAAACTGTGCTGTGCCCCCTTGGCGACCTCTACCGTCCCTGACCCGACGACTTTTGCGACTTCGGTCACATCGCCGTTGAGATTGTCGGCCGAGGGTGCCGCAGCCGAGTCCGCCCCAGGCTCTTTCAACCTCTTTTGATCAGCCTCGGTAGGCTCCAGCTTCTTGCCTGCTTCCTCTGCCACACGAGACAGTGTAAAGGCAGTGTCCTTGAACACTTCGCGGCCGACAACGTTGAGGTCCGAGAGGAAGATGCGGAAGTCGGAATTGGTGAGGAGCAGGGAGCCGACCGTCTGCAGACTGCTATATGCTTTACCAGGTCAGCTTCAGCTCACCCGAGGGGCTCCGAGGGAGAAGATACCGGCAGCAGCATCTGCCCTGACCTTTGACTGGCGGGCGCGATGTGCCACATCTCCGACATGGACCGAGACTCTCGCCTTGGCCAGGTACCACACAAAGTCCTGTATTTGGTCTTTGTCGTTCTTGTGGACCAAAAGCTCTATGAAGTCGTGCAGCCATCGCTTGGTGTGCTTGACGAGCAGGCGTCCGGAGTCGCTCAGGTCGGGGTTCTCGGGGTTCAGGATGTCGGCGGCGAGGAGACTTCGCAGATTGACGATGACTTGCTCATTCGATGGCATGAAGCCCTTTGAGAGCGCGCGTATCATCTGGTACGAGTGCAGCTTCTGGTGAAGCTCGCGCTGCAGGGTCGTGTCATCGCGGTACTGGGGCAGCAGCGGGCGGTGGTCCTCGTCGCGCGGCTTGCGGAATCCGAAGCAGGACGACATCGCGGGCTACGTGTGGGTGGGGTTCTGGCGACCGTCGACGATGCCGGCAGCGGGTGCAGAGCGGACACTGAAAGCTCACAGTTGCGCTCTCATAGTGACGGAATCGATGGAGCAAGCTCGCGTCGACGTCATCCTTGCTCAAGCTTCGCTGCACCCCCACTCGTCTCGCTTGGGGGCCAGGCCTCAACACCCAGAATCGGCAGCGATGAAACCGTGACAGCTGCTCGGCACGCCAGGGACATATGGAGCGAAGCCCGTGGGATACAGTGACGGAGGGCAGGTCCAAGAGACGTAAGCTTTCGAGACCGAACCCACCGGGCTTGGCGGCTATCTCACGCGAAGGTACTTGTTCTCACCGCTCCGTGGGCGCTGCAAACGGCTGAAAGAGGTGAAGTTCGAGACTGTCCCGAGACAGCGTCCGGACTGGCGCTCGGAATCCACTCCCACATCTCAGCATCGGACGTTTTTGTCGCAGAAGACGGCAGCTGACGGGGAACTGCCGGTTGGGTCTGCCATGTCCTGTCGCACTGTCTGCAGAGGCTGGAGGCATCGAGAGTACCTAGGACATCTCTGACGTGATCGGCAAATGCGAGAGGGGCCGCTCCCCATGCTTCCCCAGTGCAGTGCCGGCCTGGGATAGAGTTGATGGACGCACTGCACTCCAGCCTTGGGCGGGCCATGTTGAGGCCAGCGGCGTTCCGACATGTTCCGATGCCTGCGCCTGCGACCTGGGGCGCTTTTGGGGCATCAATTACTTGCAACGCAGAAAGTGCCAGACACACCAGCCGCCGGCTCTCCTCTTGCTGCCCTGCGCTCCTACCGCTCAATTGGCCTTTTCCGATTGGCCCCACGTCTTCTCCGCCCCAGCTTCGTCGTCGTCGTGGGCCATTTTCTACTTCTTCTGTTCCATGCCGCGGCCGCTTGCTCGCCCGCACCTGACCTCACCGAGAGCCTGTCAATGCTGAGACGTACGTCTTTAAAAGCCCGACTGCTCGTCCCCGGCACCCACTTTCCCAAACATTCCATCTCCTCCCGCTCCTCTCCCGCCTCTCACCGTTATCTGGCTTCTATTGCAAACATGGCTGCTCTCCAGACCAGGCCCGGCATGCCCTCCAGGCAGCTCAGCACAACGTAGGTTTTTGCTCTTCACACCTCTTCCCACGCCCGCCGCCGCCGCCGCCGTTCAGTGGCAATGGCAATGGCAATGGCTGACAGAACCTGCAGCGGTGGTGACTACGACCTGGCGAATTCCCCAGAGGTCCGCAAGTACCTGGGTACCTACGGCCTGACGCCGCCCGCCGTGGAGAATTACGAGATCCAGGCGCAGAGATGTGAGCTCCCCGTGGTGGCGCTGCAAAGTTCCCAGCGGGGCCTGCGTGCTGACCCCCAACAGGTCTCCGTCTCCTCGCCATGAAGTCGGCTCCGATCGAGAAGTTCCAGTACCTGGTGCACCTCAGGGCCACAAACGTCCACCTGTTCTACCGTCTGCTCTCCGAGAACATCAAGGTGAGAGCCACGGCCTGTTTGACATCTGCGCCGCGGTGTGCTGACAGCTGCCCAGGAACTGACTCCCCTCATCTACACCCCGACCGTCGGCGAGGCCTGTGTACGTTGGCACGAGATCTGGACACAACCCGAGGGCATGTACCTCTCCTGGCACGACCGTGGCCACCTCCGCCAGATTCTTGACAACTGGCCGCACGAGGTGGAGATCACCGTGCTGACGGATGGCTCGCGTATCCTGGGTCTTGGAGACCTGGGCGTCAACGGCATGGGCATTCCCGTGGGCAAGCTGGCTTTGTACACGGCCTGTGCCGGTATCAGGCCCGAGAGCACCCTCCCCTTGACGCTGGATCTGGGCACAAACAACAAGACGCTGCGCGAGGACCCCCTGTACATGGGTTCGAAGATGCCCAAGATCTCCGCCGAGGAGGAGAGGGAGTTCTTGGACGAGCTCATGACGGCCCTCGTCGACAAGTGGCCGAGGTGAGTGGTTCTTTCCCACCGTATGATCCGTCCAGGGCGCTGATCGCGTGCAGCATCGTCATCCAGTTCGAAGACTTCAAGAACCCCTTCCCCGCTCTGGAACGGTACCAGAACACGTACTGCATGTTCAACGACGACGTCCAGGGCACAGGCGCCGTCATCGTCGGTGGCTTCATCAACGCCGTCAAGGCCTCGGGTATCCCTGCCAAGGACCACCGTGCCATTTTCCTCGGTGCCGGCAGCGCCGGTGTCGGTGTCGCCAAGCAGATTGTCGAATTCTTCATCAAGGAGGGTGTGTCGGAGGAAGAGGCCCGCCGCAAGTTCTGGTTTGTCGACTCGAATGGCCTTGTTACCCTCGACCGTGGTGACAAGCTCGCCGACCACAAGGTCTACTTCGCCCGTGACGACAACAACGGCCGTCAGTACCAGTCTCTCTCCCGTCTCATCGACTTCGTGAGGCCCACCATCCTGATGGGTCTGTCCACAATCGGCGGTGCCTTCAACAAGGACATCCTTCAGAGGATGGCCAAGTTGAACGACAGGCCCATCATCTTCCCCCTCTCCAACCCCTCCAGCAAGTCGGAATGCAACTTCGAGGAAGCCGTCCTCAACACCGACGGACGCTGCCTTTTCGCTTCCGGCTCTCCCTTCCCCTCGCTGGAGCACAATGGCAGGCTCCTCACCCCCGGCCAGGGTAACAACATGTATGTCTTCCCCGGTATCGGCCTCGGTGCCATCCTGGGCAAGACGGTCAACATCACCCAAGACATGATTTACGCCTCCGCCGAGGCTCTGGCAACCTCCCTCAACAAGAAGGAGGTCGCTGACGGCTGGCTGTACCCCGACATCCGCCGCATCCGCGAAGTCTCCGTCATTGTGACCCGTGGTGTCATCCGCGCTGCTCAGAAGAACGGCGTTGACCGTGCTGTCGAGCTCCGCGGCCTCAACGACGAGCAGCTCGACGCGTACATCAAGGAGCACATGTACGACCCCTTCAACGAGCGTGAGAACCAGCTCAATCAAGCCAACCAATTCCTTTCCAATGGAGCTGGTATGCACGGCCACCCCATTATGAACGGCGTCAATGGTATCACAAACGGGGTTGAAGCCGCCCATCTATAGACGATCGCCATCACCGGTACTGCATCTTGGCACACACTTTTCGCCAATTACTTTATAGCATAAGCTGGCGCCCTTTTTCATTTCTACTACTTAGAGCGGTTTGCCTGGGACATGGGAAAATTGGACGGACGTTGGACTTTGATTCGATACCCCCCCCCCCTTCCCCCCCATTTTACATCGACCTCCTATCCCTCAAACATAACCTCGATCAGTCGTATTTGGACTGTCAGGCGTAGCATAGAGGCCATGACTAGGATTCATTTACGAGATTGATGTTTAGTGGATCATGGAGAAGCTAATCGACATTTTTGAATGATGCGCACCAAATGGTTCCAATGATGCTGTTGGGAATTTCTGTGATGTCGTTGCCCAACATGGCCAAAACTGTCTACGTCTGCCACCATCCGTCGAACTCTGCTAGATAGTACGCGGGGCGAAGCTATAGTATGATTCATCATCTGTGAACTCTATTATTGAAGTGAGGCTCAACACCACACAGATCTTTCTCAACAAACACTTTTTTCCGACCGACCTTCATCCAACCCTCCTCGGACTACCCTCCGTCGGCCCGCACACCGATCTTGCATCGATGGTCGGCATCACGCCCGTATCAACAAAAAAAAACACTTCGACCACGGGCCACTACACTAGATAACGATGCATCTCAGCACATATGCACGCCCGGTCTGGGGGTTCAAACCATGGCCACACACCTATGGGGAGGTACCGTACAGCGGCCGATGGACGGGCCCGGGTTCCTGGCTCTGGAAACAATGGAGAGGAAGACCCCCACCTTACCCCCCCGGGCCCACCCGACTACGGTTGTATTGCTATCCCCTTCTTCACATGCAGCCGGATGATATGTTATTGCATGGTATCTAGATATATCTAGTAGATATGCGGACCGGTTGTTTCGCGACCGGCCCGCCGGTGATGGGGGCACTAGCTAGCTGCTAGCGCACGGCATTACGCGCGGCAAGAACGAACGCGTGTATTGACATCTTTTTTTCCCGTCTGCCGGAAAACTTCGGCACAAGCATCTACCTGTTCCGTTGGCGATAATTAATGGCAAAAGAAACTGGCTCCACCAACTAAACTCGACGAAGGGGTGTGAAGAAGGAGAGGTAAAGTGTATCATTGACGTATGCAAATGATTTCGGATTCTCGACTCGGCATTCCCTCAGGGGGGCCGCCCAAGGCGAATCGATCAAATGTGGCCATCGTGGCGCACTGAACGCCTTGGCTAATGGTCTATAAACTGCCGGTGTGGAAAAAAGCTGCAATGAGAACCGTATCCCATATCCTCGAATATGCCAATTCGAATCCAGAACCCCGCCCATTGATGCAAGATGATGAACGAAAAAAAAAGCCTGTGATGTACAAAGCCCGGGTATACTTCTTCTTACCGAGAGCTCTCGTGATGCGTGTCCGTAGGCATCTATAGAAATTGTGATTTGTGCTTGCCCATGACGAAGTCGCGAGTCATCTCGAAACTGAGCCAACTCGAGGCCATCGAGGGCGCCACCTTGAGGAGATTGGGGACGATGCCTTTGTACAGACCCCGGACGCCCTCCGTCTTCACAATCATGCGGACGGCGTCACCGATTCCCGCATACTGGTAGCCCATTCCCGACATCGTGTTGATTTGGAAGCGTCGCCGGAGAACGTCGAACGGATAGGTGCAGGTCTGAGCAACGGCTCCGGATACAGCGCCCGCGGAGAGCTTGCCCACCGCGCCAGGATCCTTTTGTCCTTCCGGGGTGAACTGTGTCCGCGCGATCTCGTAGACCATGAAGTTCAGGCCAACATAGGGGGCAACTCCTGCGACCGTGGGGACGATGCCGCGATAGAGGGCAAGGAAGCCGCCTTCGTTCCTGTACATGCTGACTAGGATGCCCCACATGCCTGGAAGCTTTTGTCCAGGCTCTCTCTTCAATGTTTCGAATGATGCCGATTGTATCGACAAACGCGTGCGCACGATATCGAGAGGATAGGTGAAGGTGACGGAAGTGATGCCGGCCAGACCACCGCAGATGAGTCGTTGGTACGCGCCCAGGGGACTGCCAGGTTCGCTTTCGAAGAACTTATCTCGGGTCAGAAGTTGAACAGAGAGTATTGAAACCGACGTTGAAGTTCCGACACTCCATCTTTCCTTTGCCCCAAGCCCAATCCGGGTTCCACCTCTTCCTCATCCAACTGTCCAGCCCGACCATGCACACGCCTTCCCAATGGCCCTTCCGCTGGCCCTCACCTTACATCAAAGCAAAATTGGCCTGGCAAGCCGGGGGGAGGAAGGGCGGGTGTGTGTGTGTGAAGAAAGGGAAACTGCACTTACTCCTTTGTACACATTGTATGCGCCAAACTGCACGGCCGAGTACGGCACGATGCGGATGCAATTGGTCCCGTTCCCAGCCATGAATCCCCGCCATCCCTCGTCCCTCCACATTTTCGCGAGCGCCTTGGGGACCGACATTTGGTATTCGTTGCGTCCGACGCTCTGCACCTGGAACAAAATCTTGAGACGCTCGAGCGGAGACACGACGGTTCGCGAAACTGCGCCGGCGACACCGCCAGCCATGAAGGATGCGACGAACGGCTGCTGGACGAACTCGCGGAGCTTATCCATGGTCGGGACGGGGGGGTCTCCCAGCGCGGACTGCAGCACAGTGTCAATTGCCGTTTGCAATGCCCAACAGGCACGATACTCACGTGCTGATCTCTCGAACCCGTCATGGCCGCTGCTATCTCTTCCGAGGTTGTTGCTGCGCTTGTGGGGGAAGCTGTCCGCCTAAGGCTTGGGGGGCGAACGTCAAACGACGCGAGGCGCACGAACACAAACGGTCCACGCCAATCAAAAGAAAAGACAAGTCGGGCACTGTAGAGGGCTCATCGGACGATGCTCGCGCGCAGTGGTAGGTGTCGAGGAGAACGGAGGCAGGTTGCCGGTGGTGGAGCGGAAGAGGGCGCGACGTCTTCTGCGATGTTGTTTGGCCGGGCCATCCAATGCGTCAGGTAGCAATACAGTGGGAGGTTTGGCGGGCAGAAGCGGCCTTCACGTCGAATTGGCGGGGTGCGGAGTCGGTCGAGGTGAATGCGCGTGCGAATTGCGAATTGCGAATTGCGCGGGCGGTGACTGGGACCTGACTGACGGTGAAGTGGAAGATGGGCTTAGCGCAAAATGCCTGTGTCCGCTTTGGTGCTGGTGTAGGTGCGGGTGGCTGACGTGAAGTATAAAGATAGCTACTTGCTTCGCGGTACGGAACTTCACTTCGACGATGCGCAATCGGTCCTATGTATATACTCGAGGGATGCGGTCTGAGTCGAGGAAGAATTGTCAGTGCCCAGCGGTCCTTGACGCTCCACCCAGAACCGCGATGGTTTCACTCGTCACGAATCACATCGAACAACCGTCCAGCCCAGGCGCATCAGGCACGCTCAACCAACACAAGATGTGCTTTTGGCGTTGATGCTGTAGCCAGCTGGCTCCCGCCTTCTCAGCAGCCGCCGTCATTTGCTCTCCTTGTCCGGTGCGAGCACTGTCACGAGGCATCGATTCCTCCAGCTGGGCGGTCACGATGCCATGACCCTCTCTCAGCCTCACCACCATGCCAGCCTCCCGGTTCTCGTCCAGGTCCTCGGACCGATCCTTGGTTCGCTTTTCTTGAACCGCTGCAACGAAGAAACTTTCCAGTCCAGCTGGGATCGAGGACTCTTGCCGCGAGTCGTCATAGCACTTCCAAGAGATTTTGACAGCGCTGCTCCCGCCCGCGGACCCCTCTGGACCCACTCGCTATCTTGATCTGCCGTGAAGGGTGGAGTCCCGGGAACGAAGCATGGCTCTGGATTGGAGTGGCCGAGGTCTATCGCGAGAATAAGTCGGGACGAGGCGCGGTACAAGTTGCCTATCCCGGATGTCGTGCTACCATGCTTGCTTGATCGTGATGTTGACGGGTACTCGGAACAGAAATCCACACAAGCACTTGTTTCTACGTATCCGACATGCAAAGTTTGTCAGGGTGTAAATGGAATGCCCCCAACCATCGACATGGAAAGGACAACATGTTCGAACAATCAGCGCCCCTCGATACTATACAACATCCTCGGAGTACACCAAAATCGTAACTGGACGTCACAATGTTTTTCCTCGATCCTCCGAGGATGGGTGTGATGTAGAATTCGGAGAAAGTGAAGTAGACGCCACAGCACGAGCCACATTTCGGAAAGCTGTGACCTCGGAAAGCGATGGTGAACTAGTTCGACGGTGTGGACATTGACTTCGTCGTGACATCTCAATGCTGTCGCGTCGCGTCTTTCAGCAGCTCACCGACAGCTTCTTGCTCGCCTCGAAACCATCTTCGACCAGGGCTATCTGTTTCGCGACAAAATGCACCGCACACCCTCCGTGTAGACGTTCTCTCGCCATTCCGATCCGCCATGCTTCCTCCTCGTCGTCAACGAGATGGAAGTCGCGTCAGGGGAGCGACTTCTTCGCCAAAGAAGCAAGAGTCCAAGGCCTGAAGAGCCGCGCCGCGTTCAAGCTCCTCGAGGTTTGCCTCGTCGACCCAATGGCTCCAAAGCAGCGCTAACGAGGAATAGCTTAACCAGAAGCACAAGCTCTTCAAGCCAGGCCAAACCATCGTGGATCTGGTACGACCGCCCGAAGGGATAGGGTTGATTCATGTTGACATGGCTAGGGCTTCGCTCCTGGCTCCTGGTCCCAGGTCGCCGTCAGCAGAACCGCTCCCCACGGCCGTGTGATCGGCATCGATCTCATCCCCGCGCAACCCCCACGAGGCGTCTCCACCATCCAGGGCAACTTCCTCTCGCCCACCATCCAAGCCGAAGTCCGCGCCTACGTCCGAGACCCCGAGCTCGGTCGGCCTCGCCGCCAGATCTCGTCGCGGCAAGATGGAGGGCTCACAGAAGACGACGTGGAAGAGATGGAGCGCGGGTACGTCGATATTGAGAGGCATGCGCATCTCGACGTAGAAGGCGTAGAGGCGGAGACGATTGGACAGCCGGACGGGAAGGAACAAGGCGGTGGGAAAGTGGTCGAGGAGAAGCTCTCGTTGAGAGAGACGGATGAGAGGCAGGGAAGGCCCGTGGATGTGGTGTTGAGCGACATGTCAGAACCCTGGGACCAGGTCACTGGATTTTACAAAAAGAGCTTGAGTGACCCCTATCTTAGGCTGATGAACACTTCTGGAATTGCGTTCAAAGATCATGCCGGCAGCATGGTGAGCAGATGGCTATCCTTCCCCTCTTCACCGCCTACCGTCACACTAAAACACGTCAGGATCTCTGCATGGCTGCTCTGTCCTTTTCCTTCGACACTCTGCGTACAGGAGGTCATTTTCTGTGCAAGTTCTACCAGGGATCCGAGGAGAAGGTTTTCGAGACCAAACTCAAGCGCTTGTTCACGAAGGTGCACAGAGAGAAACCGGATTCGTCGAGAAGTGTAAGGGAGATGTCATTCCAACTCGTGCAATGGACTGACGGTCGCCTACAGGGATCGAAAGAAGCCTATTTTGTCGCCTTGAAGCGCAAAGAAGCTCCGACGAAGGAAGACGTCTTCCGAGAGTAGCCCTGCCATCTTTCTTCCCTTCCTTGCCTGCTAAGCGACATCGTGTTCATAAAATGGTGAACTCACCAGATGCAAGGCCAATGACGCCGAACAAGAAATACATCAGCTTCGTCCAACAGTAGAAGGCATCCCCATCTGTCTGCTCGTCCAGCGTGAATGGATGGATGGATGAGCAGGTTCCTCTCTCCCCTTTACCTTGTCAAGGGACCAAGCCTGGGAGCATCGGGTCGGTGGGTGAGGCACCAGACGATGACGACCGGGATTGGAGCGATTGGCGTTTCCTGCAGCGACGCCGTCCCACCAGAACCTGACAGCGGCGGCGGGAGGACGCGATGGGGCAGAGCTAGGGATGGCTGTCCACAGGCACGGTACGATGGTAACGGACGGCAGCGACTCGCAGCCAGCGGTTCGAATCTGGATGGGCGTCGTCAACCGAAAGCTTGAGTGGAGCCAAGCGTGTGACAGGGGGGGCGGTCGCGCTCCCGGTGTGCTTTGTGCGCACGTATGTAGAGACGATCAGGCGGGTTGATGAGACATTCACATGCGGGGAGCCCTGGCCCAGCTCCGTCTTCCCTCTGGCCGCGATGCCGCGCAGCTGCTCCATCGCGTCGCCGGCGATGGCGACAGCAGAGGCAGGAGGAGCAGGATGGTGTTCGCGCTTGCGCCCGATCGCCACAGGGCTCGCTCGGGCGGAAAAGACTTTCGGGAACGGCCTCCATCCTTATCAATTACACCACCACTTATAACGAACGACCTTCTTTGATTATCGTACAGACAATCTACCCTTGCCGTGCCACGTGCCCAATGACACAGTAGGCCGTACACAGGAGGATGGAGTACCAAGCGCAAGCGTCCTTTGGCGGCGGAGTGGGAGCGTCCTTTCCAGCACCCACGCACCCTTCCCCGCAACCATACTCGTCGGCGGATCCACAGCAGGTGCAGGCGCATGCGCACGCGCAGGCTCACGCCCGGCTACAGCAGCAGCAGCAATCCAATGCGGCCCAGGCTGCCGCGTTTCCCTACGGCCAGTTCGCCAATGGGCAGTCCGCCGGCTTCCCGAGTGGCAGCGGCGGCGGCGGTGGCATGCCCGGAGCCGCCATGACGAGTGGCGCCCTGATGCAGCAGCCAGCACGAGGTAAGCCGGCCAATCCTTTGCCGCATCAGTCGACTGAGCACGAGAGGGACAGCCATGCAGCAGCACCAGCAGCACCAGCAGCAGCAGATGCAGCAGATGCAGCAGATGCAACAGCAGCAAATACAGCACCAGCAACAGCACCAGCAGCACTCGCCGAGTCCCTACCGGCAAACCGCAACCGCCTCCCCCTCGAGCGCACACAACAGCGTACCCCCGTATGCGACACCGACCCCCCAACACGCGAACAGCCAGTCCAGCATGGCGGCCACGCCCACACCCACGCCCGCGACGCCCGTCAAGGCAGAGCCCGGGTCGCCGGCCACGGTGGCCCGCGAGAAGGAGCGCATAGACACCATATTGTCCATCAACATGCTGCTCATACAAGAGGTCGGGGAGCTGCACGTCCAGGGCAAGACGGGCCAGATTGGTCCCGCAGAGGTCAAGGCCGAGGGCGACAGGCCACAGCCGACGTCGCTCGAGTACAGGGAGTGCGTATCCGAGCCCTCCGTACGGGAGCCGCCTTCACTGACATCTCCAGCTGCATGCGCCGTCTCCAGGCCAACCTCGCCTTCCTCGCCCAAAACGCGGAACGGCACAGCAAACCCAACCAGTCCATCATGCCCGGCCCCGCCATCATGAGCCCGCCCAACTCGCCCGACGAGCTTGTCAAAGCCTACCTCAAACTGCAAACCCTCTTCCCCGGGTGGAAGGGCGCGCCGGCCAAAGCATCGCCCGGCCCCCAGCGCTTGAACTCGACGTCGTCGCAATCGGGCATGCCCGGTGGCATGCAACCGCCCAACAGCGCGGGACTGCACAACAATATGCAGCCGCCCAACAGCGCCGGCCTGCCGCCGAACATGCAGCTGGGAAGTAATGTGGGCGTGAACATGAACGTGAACATGAACATGATGGGCAACATGCAGCATATGCAATGATGGCGAGAGGCGGCGGCATACGAACCGAACTGTACTTCTATAATCTTCCTGGTCACCACAGCATAGAAATTCCGGTATTCGATGTATAAAGGATCACCAGTTGGGGGTGTCTGGCGATGCGATTGGCAAAACGGGCGGCGCCACGGAAATTCGGGTACGGTGTACGGATGGGGTTTATCAAAGGTCCAGGCTTCTTCTCTTTCACTCCAGCTCATGCCAGGACTCGTTACTTGCTGGATATACAGGCGAGATGCCAATGTGAACATTCATCATCCACACGCTCTTTCCCAATACCCTGCACCCAGGCCCAATGTCTCGAGCCTCGCATTCTGAATCCAGCAAGGGCGACTGTGCTCCGAACCCCACAACGGCGGTCGGCAACACCGTCTCGACGAATCATAGCCGTGCTACCATCTATCCGCACACCGAAAGAAGTCGACTTTCAACCAAGGTCAATTGTGAACAATCGGGTCCAAGTGGGAGTGGTCCAAATTCCCCCCTCCTCATCCTCCCATTCCACACCACCGATCCATCATGGCAAAAGACGTGGTAACAGAAACCTTCGCCTCCACCATCCTCAATCTGACCTCCCGCGTGGAGGCCCTTCTCGCCCTCCAGCAAAAATCAAACCAACGCGTCCTCGTTGCTCTCGCGGGCGTGCCCGGATCGGGCAAATCAACCGTGTCTGCCGCGCTGTTGCTGGAACTTGCTTCGAGGAACATCACAGATGTCAGCGTGGTTCCCATGGTACCTTCCTCCGTGTCTGTAAAAAGCGTACACGCCCGCTGACAACAGATGCAAAAAAAAAAAAAAGGACGGTTTCCACCTCACAAAAGCCCAACTCGCCGCCTTGCCGGACCCGGAGATGGCCTTCCGGAGACGAGGCGCGCCCTTCACCTTCGATGCAGAGGGCTTCGTTGCGTTTGTGAAGAGGATCAAAGGGGTGGAGGTCACGGGTGCGACCGAGGAGGAGACGTTTCTGCATGCACCCGGTTTCGACCACAGGGTGCAGGACCCGGTGGCGGATGCGATTCCGATTTCGTCGCGGAAGAGGGTGGTCATCGTGGAGGGGAATTATACCATGTTGGATTCGGAACCTTGGAGGGAGTTGGCCGGCGTTTGGGGGGAGAGGTGAGTTTCTTCTTTTTCTTCTTCTGTTTCTTTCATCCCCGTTTCCCGGTCGCTGGTCGTGTTGTGGAGCGGAGGGCTGACCATGTATTCTGATGGTGTTGCAGGTGGTTTGTGGACGCTCCGCCGCAGACGGTGAAGGAACGGCTTGTCGCGAGGCATCTGGCGGCGGGGATCGAACAGGATGCTTTGGAGGCTGCGGCGAGGGTCGAGGGGAACGATCTGGTCAACGGCGAGTTGATACGTGGGGCGCTGTTGGAGCCGGATGTTGTGATTGTGAATTGACGCCGCGAGACCGTTTGTCAACCAGGAAAGCAACCCAAGTCTGAATTGTTTATAATCATGCGAGGAACGTTTCTGGGGAAGCCGTTCGAGCTATCTATCCATACTCGAGGTAACGTTTGGACCCATCACTCTCCATCGACTGGACATGCGATTGTCGTGAGATTGTCAGGAGTGATCGAAATTGAAGTCTGAATTATATATAGGCAAGCAACGTTCGTTTGTGGACCGTCGATTCGAGCCATCAACGTTCAAGGCAAAGTGTTGACGCATCACTCCATCGATTAGACATGCGATTGTTGTGAGATTGGAGGCGGTGTGGTATCAAAATTCAACTAAATCCCTTCCATCGCTTCCAACGCAAACTATAGCTTCTCCGTCTCCAGCTCCTCGGTCCTCCTCACGGCAGCGTGTACCCTCCATCGATGACAATGTTTGCCCCGGCTATCGCAACCGTTAGCGCGCCCATGCACTCCATGACCGACAGGGTCCGGGGTTTGGGGGGGGAAAACCTACTCATATACGTCGAAGCATCACTGGCCAAAAACACATACGCCCCCTTCAATTCCTCCGGGTCGCACAGCCGTCCCGCAGGGATCATGCCGAACCACTTCTGCCTCCACGCCTCGGGATGCACATCCAGCATCTCCGTCGCGATGAAGCCCGGGGAGATGCAATTCACCCTCGCGAACTCGACCCACTCGACGCTCAGGCACCTCGCCAGCTGCACGACGCCAGCCTTGGAGGCGTTGTACGCCGCCTGCTTCTGCGGCACGTTGACCAGGATCGCGGACACGGAGGCGGTGAAGATGAGGTTGCCGTGGCCCTGGGCCTTGAAGATGTTGCCCGCGGCCTGTGCCGTGTAGAAGGCGCCGTCCAGGTTGACGGCCATGATTTCGCGCCATTGGGATTCGGTGTAGTCTTCGGCGGCGTGGTGCGTCGCGATGCCGGCGTTGGCGACGACGATATCCAATGTGCCACCACCCAGGTCCGAGGCGACCGTCTCCAGCACGGTTTTGATCTCCTCCTTGTTCTGGACCGAGGCTTTGTACGCTTTGACCGTGACCCCGGTTTCCGACGCGAGCTTGGAGGCGATTTCGGAAGCGTTGGGTGTGCTGCTGTAGAGAATGGCGACGTTGGCTCCGGCTTCCGCGAGGGCGCGCGAGGCTGCCAGACCGATGCCTCGGACACCGCCGCTTACCACGGCGGTTTTTCCCTTGAGAGAGAATTGTTGGGAGACGTGGGTGTTGGTGTTTGCCGGCTTGTAGAGAGGCATGTTGGCGGAGTGAAGTGGTCAGCTGTTCAGGGTGGAAAGAGATATGGGGAGAAATGAGACGATGGTTTTGTCGAGACTTGGGAGGGCATCGCAACGGTATGCATATATCGGTCCTGCGATGGCGGCGGGGTGTCGGCCATCTGTCGTGGCAATGCGATTGTGGTGGTGGGTTTCGGACGAGGTGCGCCGTCGAAGTTGGGAGACGCTTCGGAGATCCACACCGTGAGGTTGAGGGCAGCCGTCGACCGAGAGAGAGCTCTCCACACGCGCGCATGCACGCCACCCCGCATGCAGGGTCCGAGGGACGCCATGGGTTGTTTACCAGCTGTGGGGAGCTGTACAAAATAATGGTCGTGTCCCGGCAATTTCGAGCATACCTTCTGTCTGCACTCGTCTTCATCAGTCTCCACTTCAACTTGACTATCTTTTCTGAGCACCTCCAGAATGGCTTCCGCAACCACCACTGAGACGGTATAAAAACATCTTCCCTTGAAAAGGATCCCGAGGATAAACTGACCTTTCCTAGAACCCAGCCTTCGTCCTCCGCGCCGTCAAAGATGTCGCCTTCGAAGATCGACCTGTCCCTCAACTGCGCGATGACTACGAAGTACGCGTCCGCGTCGCCCAAACCGGTATCTGCGGCAGCGACGTTCACTACTGGCAACGTGGGCGGATCGGTGACTTCGTTCTCAAATCTCCCATAATCCTCGGCCACGAAAGTTCGGGGACTGTCGTCGAAATCGGGTCAAAAGTCACAAACCTCAAAGTAGGTGATCGCGTCGCCATCGAACCAGGCGTTCCATGCCGTCGATGCAATTACTGCCGCGCTGGGTCCTACGGGCTCTGTAATGATACCATTTTCGCTGCGACGCCACCGTGGGATGGAACGTTGGCC
Source organism: Corynespora olivacea (assembly GCA_019202945.1). NCBI lineage: Eukaryota > Fungi > Ascomycota > Dothideomycetes > Pleosporales > Corynesporascaceae > Corynespora > Corynespora olivacea. The sequence continues at coordinate 70,993 of JAGQEM010000077.1, forward strand.
AAGTATTATACCGTGGCGAGCGATTATTGCTACAAGATCCCGGACCATATGAACATGGAGGAAGCGGCACTTGTGGAGCCTGTTTCCGTGGCTGTACAGATTTGCAAGGTCGCTGATTTGAGGGCGAATCAGACGGTCGTTGTTTTCGGTGCTGGGCCGATTGGTATCTTGTCTCAAGCAGTAGCTAAAGCATCTGGAGCGAGGAAAGTCGTTGCCGTCGACATCAGTGCTGCACGGTTAAACTTCGCAAAGGGATTCGCGGCTGATGGGACCTTCATTCCGCCGAGATCGGAACAGGGTGCTGATCCGATTGCACATTCGGAGAAGATTGCGAAGATGATCAAGGAGGAGTTCGATTTGGGTGAGGGTGCGGATGTGGTGCTCGAGTGCACCGGGGCGGAACCGTGTATCCAGGCCGGCATCAATGTTGCCAAGAAAGGGGGAACTTATGTCCAGGCTGGAATGGGAAAAGAGGCAAGTGCCTGTTTTCCATATGCATCGCCGTTGGAATAGGGTTACTGACTGGATCTTAGAACGTTGTGTTTCCCGTCACGACCGCTTGCATCCGAGCCCTTACGATCAAGGGCTCCATCAGATATTCGACAGGTTGCTATCCGAACGCCGTACATCTCGTGGCTTCAGGGAAGGTCGACGTGAAGAAGTTGATTACCAACCGGTTCAAATTCGAGGAAGCGGAGAAGGCGTTTGAGTTGGTGAAAGCGGCACAGGAGGGAGTGTTCAAAGTCGTCATTGAGGGTGTCCAATAGTTTTCCAGGCCGCAGCCCAAAATAGAACATGTTGCTGAATCAGTCAAGTTGGCGCAGTCTTGATGTGATTGATCGTGTATGACTCGGGTTGCGAACACTGGGCATTCAGGGGAACAATTCCTCGTGACATGCCAGAAGTGAAGTCAGGAGACATATTCGAGTCTCGCGGCAGCATCAACCACCTCCGAAATCGCCCGTTAACACATCCTTGAACCACCTAGTCGATCTACAAAATCGGGGCTGTGGACATACCTCTCAATCAGAACGATGATCACGTATTGTAACCCTGTACCAGACTCGCCTGCCAGTTTTGATCCGAAACTAGCGGCGGAGGAGGTCACTCCAATGTCCGCATTGATGAAGCACGTATCACTGAGTCGAGAACGTCCGTCTAGACTTTACAGCCAAGTGCCCAGGGGCGATGTACCAAGGTGCCGCGCAACGGCTCCCCAATCGCGGTAGAGCCGGCATATGTAGCCCTCTCTACTCTCGTACCTGACCTTCACTCCACGAGGCGAGAGTTGAGAGTCCACTGGGTGCATCTCCGGGGGTGTTTTAGAGGGTGACCCTTGAGTACCTACATGCAGAGCCCTTCGCAGCAGAGTCTCCCAAAGTGCGTCGATGTGCTAACAGTGAGATTTTCTTTTAAAAAGAGCTCCGGGTACCGTATCGTAGTCCATCATCAGTCCGGCTGTTCTTCCACATCCGCTTCTCTTCCCACATAATCGAAATCAATCCCGCATCTCACATCTTACATCCACGTCAAAATGGCAGCTTCGAATGGAAACGGCAATGGCCAACGCGTCTCAATCCGCGCCCCGAACCCGCCGGTCGAGGACAGCGTGTTCAAGATGTTCAGACTGGACGGAAAGACGGTTATCATAACTGGCGGAGCTGGTGGCATCGGGTATGAAATTGCTCGAGGACTCGCTGAGGCTGGTGCCAACGTAAGAAGAATCTTCATATACATGCCATCCAGAAGCTTAGCATTCGTGGTAGATCGCTATTTGGTACCACACCTCCAAGAACGCCGCCAAACTCGCCGCGACCATCGCTAGCGACTTCAATGTCACCGTCAAGACGTACCAAGTCGCCGTTGAGGACTACGCAGCTGTCGAGAAAGCAGTTGCGGATGTTGTGCAGGACTTTGGTCGTCTGGATGTCATGATTGCGAATGCCGGAATCCCGACGAAAGCTGGTGGCCTGGATGATACGATTGAGGACTGGAACCGCGTGAGGGCGGTGGACTTTGATGGAGCGTACTACTGCGCGCGTGCGGCTGGTTTGGTGTTCAGGAAACAGGGCCGTAAGTCTCGCTCGGATATTCATGGACGATCATTATGACTAACAGGTCCACAGACGGAAACTGTATCTTCACAGCCTCCATGTCCGGACACGCTGCCAACGTCCCGCAAGAGCAATCCTGCTACAATGCTTGCAAGGCTGGCGTTATTCATCTCACAAAATCGCTGGCAGTAGAGTGGGCGAAGTGGGGAGGACGAGTCAATTGCGTGAGCCCTGGGTATATCGACACTGCCATCTCAGCCGACTGTCCGTTCGAGATGAAGGAAGCGTGGTTTAGCTTGACGCCGCTGAAGAGGGATGCGGATTCCAGAGAGTTGAAGGGTGCATATTTGTATCTGGCTAGCGATGCTAGCTCTTATGCTACGGGTACGGACATTGTGGTTGATGGCGGGTATACTAGCAGGTAGAAGTTGAAGGCACCTGGCCAATGAATTTACAGTTCCATAGTTCAGTCGTATGCGCCGTTACTCTCTCTTCCGATTTTGACGTGAACTTGTGATCCAGACATGCCTGTTTTTTTCTTACTAATGCGATCGTAAACCTGGCAGTTTTGCGTTGTTTGATTGCACTTCGGTCCGATGTCGTGTAATCCTACAGTTCCGACTCTTGCGACAGTGAATCTCCCAGTCGAACAATGCATTATTCGATCCGATGAACGTCTTCGCCTGTTTGAACGTGACGTCAAACAGAATCACCAACCTTCACATACTGAGATCCGAGCCCATGCTAGTCCTAGTTACGAAACGATCGGCCGGTGAGAATTGGGGTGACGGTCACCCGACGAACCCTGGCTGCATCCAAGTCTTTGACGAAGTGGACCCGCAATTCTGCGCACAACGGACGACTGTCCACCCAACAATTCCATCGGTTCCGACAGGTAGGGTGATGGGTTGATGAAATCTGGGGTTGTTGCCCGGGGTCCCCACACGTCTAGCTCCGGAAATGCGCTTGTTTGAAGGCCATGGCGACTCGCCTACCCAGTGCCAATTGAAGCGGAGTCGAACAATGTACAGTTTATTGAGCATACATATAAAGTCGCTGATGGATGTTGCATGGGAAGTCTGCATCGCTGACCAGTTAACCTTTCGTACCATTTGGTAGTCTTTTAACTTCAATTTGTGTGTCTTTGTTGTATCGCGTGATCTGGATCTCGTCATGAAGGACGAGGATATTGTCGGTCGCACTTTGGCTGAGGTGATCCCTCAGACCAGCAAATACTGGTTCCAGATTCCGCATCTGCTTCGACTGAATCTGATCTTGCTCGTTCCACTTCTATCTTCTGCGGTTGCTGGATACGACGGTATGTATTCATCGGGTTCTTGCGGTGTCACTCTGTTTGACATTGTTAGGCTCCCTGATGAACGGCCTTCAATCATTGAAGCAATGGCAGAGTTACTTCGGAAGGCCTGCCGGTGCTTTGCTTGGCCTTGTCAATGCTGCTCAATCCATCGGATCCGTCGTCGTTCTCCCCTTCGTGGGCATCCTCGCGGACAGATATGGGAGACGCATTGTCCTTCTCATTGGACTCGTCGGAGTGATCGTAGCTACCATCGTTCAAGCGACGTCGACTACATTGGCCCAATTCGTTGTGTCACGATTCGTTGTCGGTGCTGCTGGCATGTTTGTAGTGCAGCCGTCTCCTATGCTCATCGCCGAGCTGGCTTACCCGACTCATCGAGGCAAATACACGTCCGCGTATTGGACCATGTACTATCTCGGTGCGATTCTTGCTTCTTGGGCCACATTTGGGACGGAAAGACACACGAGCAACTGGAGTTGGAGGATCCCCACCATCCTTCAGGCGGCGTACCCGGTTATCCAGCTGTGTTTCTTCTGGGCTCTGCCCGAATCTCCTAGGTGAATGGGTCACGAAGCTTCTGAGGAGCAATTCGTTAATGGGTTGTCAGATGGCTAATAGCCCATGAGCGCACGGAAGAGGCCCACGCTATTTTGGCGAAGTACCACGCTGGCGGTGATGTGGATAGCCCTTTGGTCAACCGAGAGATCTCCGAAATCGTACAAGCCATCAGGCACGAACAAGGGGCCAAGTCGGTGTCGTGGGGCACTCTTGTTGCCACCCCTGGCAACCGGAAACGCTTGTTCATCGCGGTGTGTCTCGGTGCCTTTGCGCAATGGAACGGCATAGGTGAGTGAATATCATGGTCGAAGGCGTGCCGACGCCCGTCTGGACGAGTTTTGCTGAGTTTGGTTTTCAGGTGTGGTGAGCTACTACCTCACCATAGTGCTCGACTCCATCGGCATCACGGACTCGTTCGACCAGACACTTATCAACGGGCTCCTGCAAATCTTCAATTTCGGGGCTGCTGTAGGGGCTGCTCTGCTTGTCGATCGGCTCGGACGTCGGACGCTCTTCGTCTGGTCAGGTCTCGGAATGCTCGTTTCGTACATCGTCTGGACGGCGTGCTCGGCCGTGAACAACGAAGACAACAACAAGGCGGCAGGGTATGTCGTCGTCGTGTGTCTCTTCGCCTTCTACTTTCACTACGACATCGCCTACACGCCGCTGCTCATGTCGTACCCTACGGAGATTTTCCCCTATTCGCTGCGCAGCAAAGGAATCTCGTGCGAGTTGCTTTCCATCTATGGCTCCCTCGTGATTGCCGCATTCGTCAACCCGATCGGAATGGAGAACCTTGGGTGGAAGTACTACATCGTCTTCTGTTGTTTCCTAGCCGTGTTCCTGGCGGTGACCTATTTCGTCTTTCCCGAGTTCGCTCCTCTTTACTTTAGCATTTTCCCCACACGTGCACCACCATCATCGAGAATGTGTCCCGACGCGTCCAAAGACCCTGATGGAGAGTGTCGAAAACCGCGAGCGCGACCAGGCCTGCAACCAGTGCCGGCGCCGTAAAGCGCGGTGCGATAAAGTGTTGCCCGAATGTGGACCTTGCAAAAGAAATCGGCGCCACTGCCTCTATGAGCGGCATTCCAAGACGCCTCTGACGCGCAAATACTTGACCGAGGTCGAGGAGGAGCTGCGTAGAGCTCAGCGACAGGTAGCGCGCGCCGAAGAAAGAGCCCAGGCGGCAGAGGCGCGCCTCCGAGCCCAGTTCCAACCGCGACCGCAGTCCGCGTCCGACGAGACGGACACGGCGGACGGGGCACCTGCGACGCTTGAAGCGCGTCATGTCGACAACCGCCCGGCCGTCGACGAAAATGAGGCAAATGAGGCTCCGATGTCCTTCGAGGGGCCGCCCTCGGGCCCGGCCGACTTCAGCTGGGACGAACAGTCACCTGATCCAGGGCTGGCCGAGGCTGCGGGCGCTGCGCAGACACACGGGTCGCAGGACGACGAACGGACGGTGGATGGCATGGCCTCGCTGACGGTGGACGACAGCGAGGCTGGCTACCACAACTCGTACCCGTTGGTGGAGGAGCATACCTTTCGTGCCCAGTATGCCCAAGTCATCCCCCGCCCGAATGGCCGCAGTTGGCATGCCCTCGCGTTCATCGTAGCCGCTGTGGGCCACTTTACCTCTGCAACCCGCCCATCGGATACCGACCGGAGACTCTTCATGGCTGCTCAGTCGAACATGTCCATCGTCAGCCTGGAGACGGGCAATATCACGCTTGTGCAAACCCTGACCCTCATGTCCAACTACCTGCAGAAGCGGAACAAGCCCAATAGCGGATACAACTATCTCGGGCTCGCCTTGCACATGGCCATGGGACTTGGTCTCCACAAGGAATTTCGCGGCTGGGACATATCGCCTTTGAACATGGAGATGCGCCGACGAGTGTGGTGGTGCATCTTCGTCTTCAACGTGGGTGCCGCCATCACCTTTGGAAGACCGCTGGCTTGGCCCAACAAGAATGTGGAGCTGTCTCTACCTCTTAACATACCGTCGAGGGCCCTCACCAACCTATCGCGAACCATCCCCAGCGACGTGGATCATGTCACAACCTACAGCGCTGTCATCATGCAGTCCAGGTTTCACATGTTGACCAACGACATGTATACCCGGGTGATCTCCACGCCATACCCGTCCACAACCGAACTCATCCGGCTTGACGACACCCTGATAGGAGCTTGGGAATCGTCGGTACCGTCGTGGTACCACCGGGATGCATCGATACCGCCTCAGTATGCCACAGGTCATGCCATCATGTGGTGGCGGAAGAGTAATTTTCGAATCATCATGTATCGGCCCTACGTGATGCGGCATGTACTGCAAGCAAGGTCGTCGCAGGGCACGAGCAACGTTATACCACCCGCTGCTCAGGAAGCATACAACCGGTGCCTGCACGAAGCCGAAACCAGCATTACTGCCATCGGCCACTTTTGGTCCAACTCCTCCCCAACACGATTGGCTGCGTGGTATGCCTTGTACTTTCTCTTCCAGGCCTCCTTGATTCCGTGCGTATGTTTACGCAACGAACCCACCTCGACCAAGTCGGCGAGCTGGCGCTCACAGGTTCGCCAAACCATGCACACGATGCAGCTCATGTCGCCCGTCAACCCCAGCGCCCAGGAATGCCACCATGTCCTTCGACGCCTCCGCGGTCCATTCCTCCAACCTCACGGCCCGGAGCCGAGCGAGGCTGTCGGTGTCACGCCTGGTACGGCGGTTCTGGAATGCCCCACGCAAGAGTCTCCACAGACGCAGATCAACAACGTCTACGCCATGATGTGGCCAAACGCAAACCCAGGCGAGGTCGACGTACTCATGCAGGATGGACTGTGGACGAATCTCTTCCCCGAGATGGAGGAGACTGCGCAACAAACAACCGACGGACTGGCCGATGCGAGCGGTATCCAGTATCCATGGGGCTGAAATATCGGTGCATGGATAAGCGACCTGGCAATGCTCGTACATGAGAGGTAGTGAAGGAACACCCGGAAATGGAAACGGTGAAGGAACACCCGGAAATGGCAACGGTGAAGGACACACGAGGCACAATCCAGTTCTTCGGAACCGATATCAACGCCATACCTGAGCGACTGGGACTGGCACAGGGCCACAGAACAAAGGGCCTGGCGATGTAGGGAAGCATCCCATGTCCAAAACGATGCGAGTGATGGTTGCCGAGCTGATGTCGTGGAAGGGCAGCCACAACAATGTGGTGGTGCGGAACAACTTGTACCTCGACTGCATTCACGCAGCTCTGGTACTTCAAGTAGAATAGAGCCATAAACGAAGCTACTTTTGAGAGGCAGTTCCTTGCCAGTTTGATGTACATATCCAGTTTGATGTAACCCATTGTATTGCCAAGATGCCCTGTCGAGCACGAAGGCGGGTAGACGCCGCTAAGCTACGCCTTACCAGCAGTTCCATGCATTCCGGTGAGTGACGGCTGTTCTACCTGTCACTTTGGGACGCACCGGCGTGTTTAGTCTGACAAGATTCCGGCCGTCGACAAGCACAAGGTTTGCCTGCGCTTGAAGATAATTTTTTTGTCACACTTGTTTGCGTTTGATACCTTGTCTGGCAGTACCTATGCGCACGGAGCATTCGTTGAATGCTGGATGCGGCTCTGCCATACTACGTAGTATGTACTAGAAGCCCTCTTGATTGACTTTGAATTAGGCAAGAAAAGGAGAAGACGGTCAAGCCACCCTCCGGTCACAGTCGCCTGAAACGAGCCCGACTGTCGTCACCTCCGGCCGTGGGTTGCTGTGACTCGCTGTGATGGGGTTCGCGATGCATCTGGTAGCATGGTCCACCCAGACATGACCCTCTTGTGACCAGCTCATCCTCGCTAGCGACAGTCCGCAAGCAGACCACGGGCATCAGCCGTATTCGGAGGAGCATCAGTCACAGAGGGAGATCAGGCAGCATCGCAGTGCCCAGCAGCACTCGGCAGCGTGCACGAGGTCGGAGTCAGCCACCGGCCTGCTCTTGGCTCACCGTATCGGGGCTGTGCAACACCACCGTTCTGTTACAGAGCGCACCAAGTTCGGCGAGCAAACTTGAACAAAGTAGGGGTGAGCCGTCTTGGTTCTGTTGGGGCGCGCTTGTCACGGATTCGCGACGGTTCACGTGAAGTGGAGGCGTCTGTAGCTGTGGAAGATTCTCGCTATATGGATGACTGTAGCAGCAGCGTCCTCGAGCGCCACCGCGGGCGTATGTATATGTGTGCGCGTGTGTGTGTCCAGGTCGGTGACATCATCCACGGGACTAACTCTTGCTCCACCAAACTGGGCAGCCGCTCGCAACTTTGCGCCTGATCGCCCGCCCTCTTCTTATCTCGTCCGCCCTCCTGCGCTGTTACACCTTGACCGTTCCCATTTCTACACCGCAAACGCCCTGCGAAGTGTATTCCTGCAACAGCCTCCTTGCGCCGCTAATCACTTCAGCTCGCGATCGGCAACTCCACCCCTCACGCTACAACGACCCCTCTACCTAGGCACCGACTGGCTGGCTGGCTGAGCAGACGAGCTCTCCTGCCCCAGCACACGACGATCGCCTGTTTGCCAGCTGCACATCCCTCGACCTCAAGTTACCTGCTGGCCCCCACATACGAAACAGATAAGAAGCAAACCACGCGGCCGTCACACCACCCGCCCACGGCCCCGTTGCCCCGTCTGCTTGTGCGTCATGTCGACTGTATTTAGGGCAGAGCGCGAGCGGGACTGGGAGGCCAGCTCCTCGCATGGAGGCGGACGCAGCTACACCACCGTCAAGCGCTACAAGATCCCCGACCACTCGCTGGAAGAAGACGTCTACGAGTCCGAGATGCGCGTGGTCCACCGTCCCCGCGAACCGGTCGAGGAGCGCCGTGAAGTGCGCGAGTATGTCGTTGAACGCGACGACCCGCGAGAGGTGCGCGAGTATCGCTTCGTGGAACGTGAGGTGGAGCGCTCGCCATCCCCCGCCCGTCGCGAGATTCGCGAGTACCGCATTGAGCGCGAGGTGGAACGCTCCCCATCGCCCCCTGCCGTGAGGGAGTACCGCCAGGAACGAGTCTACGAGCGGGAGAAGGAGTCGCCCCGGGACACTCCCTACGGCGAGCTGGAGAGGTATTCTAGATCTACAGAGTACTTCCGTCCCGAGCAGCCCCCACTCCAGCCCATCATCATCCGCAACGAGGCACCGCAACCCATCATTGTCCAGGAGTCTGCCCCGCAACAGATCATTGTGCGACGTGAAGAGCCGTCGTACGAAATCATCGAGCGTGCGGAGATAACACAAGACAGACAGGTTGCACGTCGTGAACCCCGCCGCGATGAAGACTATTATTACGAGCGCAAGATCAAGGAGGTCGACCGAGGCGGCCGTCGGGAAGAAGACTACTACGACGAGCGCGAGCACGGTCGCGACCGCTACCGAGATCGCGATGCCTACAGCGACGATGACGTGGTGTACATTCATAAGGAGAAGGATACCTGGGGCCGCGATCGCAGTCCCAAGCACAAGCTTCATCTCGCCGAGGGCGTCATTGCCGGAGTTGGTGCCGCCCAGTTGATGAGGCATCATCGCAAGAAGAAGGGAGAAGATCCAGGTCACCAGGTTCGACAGGCGGTTGGCTACGGTGCTCTGGGTGCGGTGGGTGCTGAAGTCGTCAGCAGGGTGAGGAACCGGTCCAGGTCAAGCTCGCGCGAACGTGATCCGCGAGGCCGACGGCACCATAGGAGCAGGTCGTCATCGCGGGTCAAGAAAGTCGGCACCCTCGCAGCCATTGCAGGAATCGGGGCCCTCGCCTATGCTGCGGGTCGCAAGAACACCGCAAAAACTACCGTGGTTGAAGATCGTCGGAGTCGTTCGAGGCGCAGAAAATCCTCGGTTTCGAGAGCAGGCTCAGGCTCAAGGGGCCGATCGACCAGCCGGCCTGCGAGTGAGACGGCCATGAACCCAGAACATCGCAATCGCAGAGCTGCTCAGGTAGGCCTTGCCAGTGCTGCAGTGGCCGGTCTTGTTGAGCATCAACGCAACAAATCTCGCGAGCGAAAGGGCGGACGCAGCCATAGCCGTGTTCGTCAAGGCATTCCAATCGCTGCCGTTGGTGCTGCCAGTGCGGCGGTGACGGGTCTGTACGAGAAGCACAAGGCGAAGAAGGAGACGAGGGTAAGGTCAAGGTCAAGGTCAAAGTCAGTTCGCCCTAGCAGTAGACGCGGCAGCACCGTGAGTGACACAGGTCTTGTAGAGTACGGCGGTGACCCAATCTACTCCGACCCAGGTGTGAGTCGTCAGTCGCGCGACTACGAAGATCCGGCGGACTACAGGAACAGGCGTCGAAGTAGGCGTCGAAGTTCTTCATCTTCAAGCGATGGACGTCGACATCGACATCGGCATCGTTCACGATCAAGCCGGAGCCGGAGCAAGAGTCGGACGAGACAGGCGGCAGAAACCGCTGCAGTTGCCGGTGTGGCCGGATTGGCTGCTCACGAAGCGGCTAAGCGGCGAGATCGTAAGAAGGCTGAAAAGGAACGACTGCGTGAGTATACCTACCCTGCAAGCTGTTGAAGGGTGGGTTTGCTAAACCATGACAGGACGGGAAGAAGACTCGGCCTACTCGACCGGAAGCTACAGTCCCCCGCCCACCACCGCCGACAGCACAGATCCCCGTTACTTCCCTCAAACCAATTACTTCCCACCACCTCCCAACCAACCGGTCGATACCCAATACGTGCCCGAGACGCAATATCCACCATACAACCCAGCAGACTACCAACAGCCTCGCTCCCATCACATCAACATGCCTCCGTCGACGGATTATTCCCCTCCGCCTGAACCCGGAAACCCGTACGTTCACCAAGACCCCCGATACCGGCGCCCGGATGACAATGTGAGTGCTACGCCGATTGAACCTGCACCTGCATTTGCTTCTGCACACCCACCCCTTTTAGAGCACATGCACGCGCGTGGTGGGTCTAGACTTTCGTCTACCCATGCTTATGATGATCTGAATGTTAGCCTGGCTAACGGTGTGCCCGTTGCAGATCGTGTAAGACCTCCTTCCATCTCGGAACCTACACGGACTGGGTACGTGCCGCATTACCAGTCGTATTCGACCGTACCCACGGTACCTGTCAACAATTATGGTGCTTCTTCTCGTCCCCCTGCTCATGTCAACACCGTCTGCACGCCTCCTTCACCCCCAATCGCGCCAGATCCTGTGGAGCCGCCAAGTGTCAAATCCGTCCAATTCGATCTGAACCCTCGAGAACTTTCTCCCGAGCGCAACTCTTCTCCTACAAACAAGCGAGAGAGAGGCGAGGATGAACGGAAAGACTCTGATTCGGAACCTCGACGGAGTGGGCATCGAAGGCGAGGCTCTGATCGGGATCGGGATAGGCATGGGGATGGGAAGAAGGGAGACAGAGACAGGAGGAAGCGTAGGGACGGCTCACCGGACTCCATCTCTTCAAACGAAACGATCGAACTTCCACCTCGCTTCGACGAGTCTGGGCACAGGAAAGATGACGATCCGATTGCGAGTACACTGGAGAGTGTGCTGGCCGGGCTTTTTAGGTAGTCTTCTTCTGCTTCTCTTTCCGTGCCAATCTTCTCTGCTTGATTTTCTTCATGTCAATGTCCAGTTGCTGTTTCTCGTGTTGTCACTACTCTGTTCCCATTGCGTTTCATATTGGGTAGCGTTTAGGAGTGAGCACTCGTCTGCACGAATGCATTGAGGAGCGAGTGTGAAGTTTTCCTTCTCTCGGGGGTGGGTTAGTGATGGGTATACCTATAGTAATAGCTGGCGAGACTTTACGATATCAACGAATGACATGGACAAATTGTCTTCTCGGTTCTTGTCAATCCGTGTCGACTTTGATAGGTTGCCGGTGCCCCATCGTGAAACAAAGGTCACGTTCTCGTTCGTACTATGTATTCTTGCACAATCCCCCTCGTCCGAGGGTTCCGAGAGATGTCCGTACCATTGCGGCCGAGGGAACGGCAACCGGCAACCGGCACTCCGTATGGCTTACTCATGCAGCATATCCCTGGAACGGATCTGTCGTGGCGACGTACGCCAAGACGCCCATGTATCGCGCCGCAAGCCGCCACTTTGACCTGCATCACACACCTCGATGCGCGAGCCTCGTGATCGTCTTCTCGCCTCCTGCAGCCCCATGTGAATTCCTTATCCGTCTTTTTTTGTGCAGTCTCGCACCCACGCACACTTCACGCGTATTGAACTACCCGCCCGCTGGCGCTGCGGGGTTATCGTAATAGCGACGAGTAAGCTGCATCCATGGTTTGGACGAGCAAAGCGCTGTAGTGGAGTTCTTCTTACGTCTTTCCGACTCTTCCGCTGCCGGCCGGTGTTTTCAGTTGTCGGTTGTCAGTTGGACAGCATCCGCACTGCTTACTTGTCACCCACGTTCCGCGCTCTTCCTTGGACCATCGTGATTCCCACGCTCTCCATTGGAAGTCTCACGCAACTTTTGTCAGCTTCGGCGTCCTCGGACCTTGAGAATTATCTCCAGTACAGACTACTTTTCCAACCAGTGCATCATTGGCTATGAAGCTGACCAGCCAGTGCCTATCGTGCCTTACACCCATGATGGAGTCGGCCAGGTGCCTCTCCGGGGGTTCCTTCCCGAACTGCCCTCGACCTCGTCCATATCTTCCGCCCTACTTGCTTCATACCCTCCGGCGGCGGTATCCTCCTCGTCCGTTTCCTCGGGCAAGTCCTTGAACTTTGCGCCGTGCGCCTCCCAGGAACCCGTCCATCCCATCGTCGACATCTCTATTGAACATACTTCGCATGAACAGCCGGCCGGACCAGTTCCGTCGCCCCTCCTGTCTTCTGCTGGTGGTCTCTCCAACGTCTCGGATACGCAGATGAAGAGCAGGAAGCCGGCGATCGCCGCTGCTGGAACCTTCTTTAGCCTCTTCACATTTTCTCAGATATACCAACATGTTCTCTTCCCAAAGCTCACGGCCGAGTCGGAGCGGGCGGACGAGGCATACTTTGTTGGATCGTCCCGCTCATGGGTGGACAGGCGAGTCTGCGATTGGTTCGGACTTTGCGGGCTGGCACATTTGAACAAGTCGAATTGGTACAAGCTCAAGAGCGAGCAGGTAGCACCTACATATGAGAAACCGAAAGAGAAGGGAGATTTAGGTGGCTTCATAGAAGACGCCAAAACGTTGCCCAAAGACTGGTCGGAGAAGGAATTGAAGGATCGTGAAATACCGCAATACGTTCTGGACCACGCCCCATTGATCCACCTCTATTCCGGAGAAGAATTCTGGCCGGGAGACATGAACGATCACTTGTGGCATACGACCCCTCATCTCAATTATACGCCGCTCCAGGGCGTGGACGACCATCCCACCCTCGAAAACCTTGCCGATCTCAACGATTGGGGTCGCTTTGTGTATCTCACCAGCGACGACAATCCTGAAGACACCCCCCCGCCCGAATGGTTAGCTGGCGAAGTCAACATTCCCGACGTCCCGGAAGATTCGAATCCACATGATCCGAATGAGGGGGGCCGCTTGGGTGGCCATTTTGGAGAAGACAAAGAGGGTGAGAACGCGCCTTGGTTCAAAACCGGCGAAGGAGATACTGTGGACAGGGGAGGGATTCGCCCGACCGGTCCAGCATCGTCGCCCATCCCCGTGCCGACCATCACTCCGGAGGGGGAGCAGCGGGTGGATAAGCCATACTTTGGACCAGAGCTGGTTCGGGAGAGGATGAGGAAGAGAGGCCGAAAGGTTGTTGGCGGAAGAAGTGATGCGCCTGCTGTGCTCATCGTTGTGCCAAAGGAAGACGGGGTCGTCGATGCATTTTGGTTCTTCTTCTACAGCTTCAACAAGGGCAATTCGGTTTTCAACATCGTCTTCGGCAACCACGTGGGTGACTGGGAGCATACGACTGTGCGATTTCAGCACGGCGTGCCCAAAGCGATCTTCTTCAGCGAGCATAGCTTTGGAGAGGCCTACACGTGGGACGCGGTGGAGAAATCTGGCAAGAGGGTACGTGGTATTTTGCAGCTGCGGTCGAGCACGCTAACGAAAACAGCCCATCGGGTTCTCCGCTACCGGAAGCCACGCCATGTACGCTACGCCGGGAGTGCATCCCTACATCCTGCCAGGCGGTATCCTGCACGACGTCACGGACCGCGGACCCCTTTGGGACCCGGCCATGAACATGCTCTCTTACACGTACGATTATCGCAGAGACAGGCTGCAAAGCTCCGACAGGAATCCCGAGGCGCCCAGGAGCTGGTTCTATTTCGCGGGTCACTGGGGTGACAAGTTCTACCCTCTGAGCGACCCACGACAGTACCGGTTCCTGGGCCAGTACCACTATGTCAACGGGCCCCTCGGACCTCGGTGGAAAAACCTGGGGCGGCAACAAATCTGCCAAGGCAACGACGAGTGCCTGCTGAAGAAGTGGATAGGCGACAAGTCGCATGCACGAATCAAGCGATATCCCGACGTCGGGGAGGGTGAAGAGATGAGTGCGGAGGATGTGCGACGGTTTCTCGGGCCGGAAGACGATGGTGGGCAAAACGAATGATTTACGACGCTTGCGCTCCTTTTCACTCGCGTGGCGCTTTGGACATTTGGTTGGTTGGGAGTGAGGCGTTCCTCGGTGTTGTCGAGGAGATTTATTCTTCGAGGAGGGAGTGATACCAAACTACGCATTATCGCACCTGTTGTATGCCGTTCCTCGCAGTGGGTGGCTTTCTTTCAGGCGAAGAAATTGATGCGCGAATGTCTACACTTGTCTGGATTTGATCGCCGTTGCACAATCTGGCGGTGACGCTGAGCTGAGAAAGGAAGGCTGAAGTACGATCTGCAAGCCGCGCCGTAAGCGGTTGTCTGTCGTGGTTGCAGCGGTGTTGTACCCGTCGTGGAAGAGTACAGGGATGCCACGTATGTCGCCGGCAAGCCCAACGGCTGCGATTAGAAAAAATTGGCATCGGGCAGCGGGAGAGGAAAAAGGGGCATCTCATCATCGACGCTACAGGCTGCCGAAGATGGCGCGGAGGGGAGGCATGATAGATGATGATAGGGCAGGGCTCGTATCTGAGCTTATCTGAACCTCAACAGCGTATCTACCGCTGCAAGCCCCGACGAGGCTCAAGCGTAGCATTCACCCGCCCGTCGTTTTTCTACACATGCAGTAGGTATTCATCGTCGTCGTCGTCGTTCGCGTGCCCGTCCATCCATCACCTGTCGCCCACGTCGCGTCCCACCTTTGTTTCCGCGGGTCGCGCCTGACTCCCCGCTCTGAGACGACTTTGCTGGGGCCCAAGCTTAGCGCCGTATGACATCTACCGTCGAGAGAGCTACGTACATACATGTCACCCGCCGCCGTCCAGTCGACGTAATTGTCCACGGCCGCTCTTTTTCCCGCCGGGACCGCTGCACAACCACTCCTCTGCACCCACAACCCGCCGACCCCTCCGCTTGAGTCGACGTCATGGCCTTTCGCCAGCAGCACCGCCGGTCCTCGAGGCAGCTGTCGTACCACGAAGCGGCGCCCACAGCCGAAGTCGGCAGGACCTCGCCACCGCAACGAAAGAGGTCGCTCGCGGAGTCGGAGGAATGGGTTCTGTTCTCTCCGACCGCTCCTTCTGCCACCGCGCGTACGCACACCACCTCCACCGAGCGAACCCCGCGCACCGCTGGACTGTCGCATCTCAGTGACTTTGGGTCGCTGGACACGGCGGCCCGGTCTGAGCAGGATGACGACAATGGCACGTGCCAGGGCACCGAGGACGCAGAGGAATTGGACAGCTTGGATGATGGCTTGCATGCCTTCCACGAACCCTCCGAATATGCAGGCCCGTCGAGCAGGCTGCAGCAGAACGGCGATACCGTGCTGCCTACCCATGACGGGCTGGGCACGTTCCGGCCCAATGCGGATGTGCAAGAGCACATGTGGCAATTTGAAAGGGCAGCGCCGAGGAGACGACCGGCAAGAAGACGATCCAGCGTGCAACGCCGCTTCGATGCGCTGGAGGAGACGGACGAGCTGAGCCAGGAGCAGGAGCGGCGGCAGAGGATTGAGAGATGGAGGTTGGAACAGAGCAAGGCGCTTTTGGAAGAGATCGAGAGGGAAACACGACGGAGACGGAGGATGAGCTTGGTGAGCGCCGCGCGAAGTCGGACGGACAGCGCACACCAGGGTGCCACCAGCCCGACATCGCAGGTGGCGAGATCGCTGTCTGATGCTCAGAGCGAGTCATCGGATGAGAGTGCCGACGATCTTTCTTTCTGGCAGCGGCTGACGAGGAGGGTCATCCGTGATCTGATGGGCATCGATGAGGACACGCTCTCGGTCATCTTCGGGGAGTCCCTGCCCGAAGAAGCCACAACTACCCCGACAACCGCGACCCCCGATGCAAGACCTTCGATGGATGCTACGCTGCAGAGCTGGAACGAGTCTTCCGGATCTGATGAAGGCTGGCAACGCAGACTCCTCGAACGCGTAGCGCGTGAATTGGGCATTCTCGTGCACCAACTCTCCGAACACCCAGGCGCATTCTCTACATACCGTCTCACACAAGAAGCAGCACCATACGCCGGCCTCCCCGCCGCCCGATCAACAACGTCTCTTGCCACCGACCTCAATCCCTCGCCCCCAAGCGCATCCGACCAATCCGCCTACTTCAACCCTTCCTTTCCGACCCAACAACCCATCGCCACCTACAACGAAGCCTCACTCTGGGGTATAGAAGAAGAACCTGAGCCTGTCGACCCCCTCGACTCCTTTCGCACTCCCCGAGCTCCCTCGCCCGTAAATCACGCCGAGGAAACCGCCCGCGAGCAAGAATATTGGGAACGCGAACTGGATGTGAAAATGGTCTTCAACTTCCTCGTGAAACGCTTTTCTTCCCGGCGTCCCAGTACCTCCTCCCACCCCCGCCGAAGCTCGAGCGCCCCCGGTGCAGATGACGAACACGCATCTGCGCGCCGAGCAGCGATTATCCGGCAACATCACCCTTTGGTCAACCAAAACACCGAAGGAGGGCGGAGGGGTCTGCCGATGAGCTCAGAACAACAAGTGGGCACAAATCGGAAGAAGGAAGCGGCCGTTTTCAAGAGCTATTATGTTCCTCAGCCGAGTTTGAGAAGCCAGGTGGTGAGGAGTAGTTCGAGCTGTGCGAGTCAGAGTACGAAGAAGAGTAAGAGGAGTGGTGGGTCTGGCAGGGCGGGAAGGAATTATTGGGATATGAGTGGGAGTGTGGGGAGTGGGAGTGTCATTGCTGGTGAGGTCTAGATGTCTTGGGAAACCAAGAGGAGAGCAGTGTTTTGATAGAGGAAGAATATAGGCTTCGATTGGCTTGCATTGGATAGAATCGAGGGTCCTGGATCGAGATGTTGGGGCATAGATGGGACAGGTTGGGCATTCACATTGCATCTCTTTTGTTCGGCGTTGGATATGGGCCTAGCTGGAAGGTGCGAAGACGACGACGTTCACCCACATCATCTCACGGATTATACCTCGGAACGACATATACGGAGCAGAACGCGCACAGGAACGATTTAGTATTTCATCATCCATCCAGGCTTAGGCATGGGCTGGGCTGTATTAGTAGATTTCCTTCTCGCTCATCTCCTCTTTGGGCATATATACAAGGAATGGCATAAGAATCGAATGGATTCGAAACATTGCGTCACAACGCGCTCGCGTTTGCAAGCATGCATGCTGATTGGCAGACTGTGTTCGTTGCTCGGGAAGGGTGGTCGGTGGGTGGGCTCTATCAAGGGTGGGCTCGGCGTGGGAGAGGCTGTGTCATGTCCAGATGGCAGCAAGTCAACCCTACCAGACTCAGCTCGTGAGATTCTAGAGGTGGGTTCTGGACATGGCGACGCTCTTCTCGCATCTTGTCCGATGCTTTCGTCTGTGCATGTGAAGAACCGTTCGCCCAGACTCGGTGGTATGGCGAAGCAGAGTCGTGGCGTACTGTACCATTGACCATTTGCGTATACTTTTTGCCATCTGCACCATGGCCGCCTTCGGGAATGCGCGAATATCGTTCGTTATACGCCTTGCGATTGGAACGCCGGTCAGTAGGTGGGTGGGTGCAGGGCGAAAGTCTGCCTTGCTCGACATGCCCAGTACAGACAGGCACACATTCTTTGGGCGTTTCAACCTTTCTCAACGGCGTCCCGATATACTTCGCTCTGTTCCCCAGACGCCTTTAGACCGGCCTATATAGGACCAAGTACTCGTCAAAGTAGTGCAACGATGCAGAGAAGGAATCGCGGCACAAAGGCCAGATAAAGTTGACGGGGTGTCGCTCAACAGGCCGCGAAAACGTGGTTATTCGCGCCGGAGTATCTACTGCATCGCACTAGACGCATTGCTACATGGGCAATAATGATCGTGATGAGGCAGTGCATTCTTTCGACGATTTGCTGACTACAGGCGGGATCCAGGATGGTGATATGCAAGGCATCAACTCTAGTTTTTTTTCTGGAAGGATGCGGATTGGAGGCGCAGCAAAAGTTGTTGAGGGGGAGATGGCCGGAAATACCGCGAAGGGGGAAATCGAATCGATGGGGCGCTAAGACGGTCTCGGTGAAAAGAGTGTAGCTAGAGCTAATAGAACAGAGCATCACACCACCCGAGTTCGTCCTGCTGCGATGTCAGTGGAGATGGGTAGATGACGAGTCCGACATTGTAATACCATCCTCAGGCCTCCGTTTGGTGGAAATTTCGAAACTGGCACTGGCATCACCAGCCTCATCTCACCTCCGTCTTATCATCGTGGCTGGAGATACACGGTCGCAGCGTGGCTCGCCCCACCGGCGGCCTCATAGGGCTGAGCGCTTTTAGTGAGCATAGTGTACGCTCGAAAGCGGCGCGTGACCTGCTCAACTGTACTCTTCTTTGGGAGTAATTCTGCCTCGGTGGCTACCGGATGGATCGATGATGCTCACCGGCACAAGATCACCAGGGCGGGGGGTGGTCACTGGTTGGGCAAGGTCAAGGTTATGTGGCCGTGTTAGCCGTGCCGTGTGAGGGTGTCGATCCACGTGGCGCATGGGCCAGTATTCTTTGACGGTCAGGATGGTGGTGGTGGTGGTGGTGGTGGTGTGAATGTCGCGGTTATATGAGTTTCATCCCACGTTTGAGGTGCGACGGTGCTGTGTTCGCAGTCATTTCAAAACTGAAATGTTCTTGCGCGCATTGAAGCACCGGGCGTTCCGCACCGCATTTTCCAGCAGTGAGATGGTTCGCGCGGTCAGGCTTTGTTACCAACATGAGATGGGTGGTCGAAAAGCACAGCCCCCCTTCCCCCAGATCCAAGCCCTGTCACAGTGCTCGGCGTCTTCGGCAATCGGCAGTGCAAGGGTGGTTAGCATCCCCGCTTCCAACCCTGAGTCGTTACGTAGTGCTCCAACGACCAGAGTATAAAGATAAAACACACCCTCCCCACAGCAACCATGAGTTCGTCCCACGATTCCTACACCGAAAGTACACAAGATCGACCCTCAACTTCTACACGTCCCTTGGAAGAGTCACAGTATTCGGCAACTTCCTCGACCCGCATCATGTATGTCCGTTCACTTTCTCCAATCGTGGCGAAAAGCTCTCAAGAGATGACAGGCTGATAAATCCCAGTGATAATAAAATGGCATCTCAAGCCGGCATCCACGACACCAACGGCAAAGCCCCTGTGAACGGCGGCAGGCCGCGTCGCGACGATGAGCCCATAGTCAAGGTTCAACCCCCACGACGCGAAGACCTCCAGCCTTCCTATGCCCGAGTGATCAAGGCCGACGACCAAGATGCAGATGCCCATGGCTGGTACGGATCCATGATCAATGGCCTAGGGTCCTGCATCGGCACTCTCGGAGCCATCCCCTGCTGCCTCGTTTGTCCCAACCCGTACAAGCCGGTCAGCCAAGGGAACGTCGGGCTGGTCACGAAGTTTGGACGCTTCACCCGCGCCGTTGATCCTGGTCTGGTCAAGATCAATCCTCTTTCCGAGAACTTGATCCAGGTTGATGTGAAGATTCAGATCGTCGGTACGTCTCTCCCCCACCCCGTCGGTCGTCGATCAAACAACACGAGATGCTGATTGGATTCGCAGAGGTGCCCAAGCAGGTCTGCATGACCAAGGACAACGTCTCCCTTCACCTGACATCCGTAATCTACTATCGCATCACCTCCCCGCACAAAGCCGCCTTCGGCATCGCCAACATCCGCCAAGCGCTCATCGAGCGCACGCAAACCACCCTCCGCCACGTGATCGGCGCCCGTGTCCTCCAAGACGTCATCGAACGCCGTGAAGAAATCGCGCAATCGATCCGCGAAATCATCGAAGGGACGGCCACGGGATGGGGCGTCGAGGTCGAAAGCATGCTCATCAAAGACATCATCTTCTCGCAGGATCTGCAGGACAGCTTGAGCATGGCCGCGCAGAGCAAGAGGACGGGAGAGGCCAAGGTCATCGCCGCCAGGGCCGAGGTCGAGTCCGCCAAGCTGATGAGACAGGCGGCCGACATCCTGAGCTCGGCGCCGGCCATGCAGATCCGATATCTGGAGGCGATGCAGGCCATGGCCAAATCCGCCAATTCAAAGGTCATCTTCCTCCCCGCCCAGAACCAGACGGTTCAGAGTCAACTCGCCGCTGCGGATTCCGCTGGAGAGGGGCCTTCGAAGTATGGGTACCATGGGAACAACGACAACGACGGCAGCGCGGCTCATGAGTACGGCTTGGGCAATCCTGGATTCCAGAGCGCTATCAACTCGCACGTCATTGAGAACATGTAAAACGTCCCTGTAATTAATTGATGGTGGCATATCGATGGGACAATGAGCAGATTGAATGTTGGTAATCCACCGGGGGTGGTCTGGGGGGTGGTCTGGGCTCAGTGAGGTATTGAGGATGGGTATTATTACCTTTTCGGTTCGAGCATCCTTTGTACACTGTTTTTTCTCTTCTCTTCTTTCTTTGGTAGGACGGTTATGATACCCATCGGCGTCAGAGGTTCACTCGCTTTTAGTGTACAATACAAAAAGAAAATTGAAAAGTCGAATTTTTTTCACACGTTATCCCAAGTGAACGGAAGCTGTTAGAAAAAGTATCGCCGAAGTTTGTGGGCGGTGTGGGGGCTGACATGTCGGATTTGAAGTTTGGGATGTACTATCATTATGAAGGTAGGGAGGGCAACGTGCTACGCCTTAAGATATCAACAGACCCTTGACAACATTCCTGATAAAGCGCCTTTAACCAAAATTCTTGAACACTCTCCTCAGCGAGTGGTAAGTCATCTCCACCAACATTCTCCCAAACCATATTCCCACAGTCACGTGACGTTCACATGGACTTTATCCTATGCCCCATATAGATATCCTTCCCACTGGCTTGGCCCAGCCCAACAGTCCTCCTATACCATACATATGATCCATAGATCCACCGATCCATCCTGTAATCCCCCCATCCTTCCAGTACCGCGTCGCCACCACAAAGACCTCCCCCATGTAGCCATAACACCCCGCTACCTCTGGAGAATACACGACCTCTGTCAGAAGGCCCAACAGTTCCAAGGTCATCGACAGATTTTCTTTTTTTCGAGCATTCTGCCAGTAGAGTAGCGTTCGATGACCAACTTCTTGGATTGAAGCCGGCGAAGATGTTCTCGCAGCGCCATGGCTGCCCCGACACCTCGGTTGCGGATATCCGATGAAAGAGCGCGACACAGGCGATTTGGTGTGCAGGTGACGAAGGGCGGATATGGTCTTCGTTGATGGCAGCTCGAATGGTTTCCGCCATTCCATTTCCATAACATCGCGCGGAAAAGAGTGCAGGTGTGAGGTCGTATTCCCTTCAGTGTGCGTGAGGCCAGATGGTGAGAACGAGCCATGCATCCAAGTCTCCTATTCTCAACACCGTACGATCATCGATTCGATACCAGCGTGTCATCGTTCCTCAGTCATAGTTTCGCCAGAAAACAGCGTGCAGCCTGAGGATTGTAACGCTCTTGGTGATGTTGTCGATCACTTTCAGGGCGACAAAAGTCGTAGTAGCCTTATACCCTTGGTGTAACGGAAAGCTTGCAGCCTACTACATGTCAGTGTTGATTCGATGATACGACAGCAGAAGAACATGGTAGCAAGATTCAGACGTACTTGATCGACAAAGGTGGATGCTCCAGGTCTATCCCTGGCGAACGAGTCTCCAAGGCGTTTTGGCATGTTCGCCTGGCGTGCTTGTATAGCTCGGTACTGAATCGGAGGCAGAAGCGGAGGAGGAGGCGGTTCCATTGGTACCAGAGGAGAAAACGGGGCTGGGAAGCGAAGTCCAAGAGTAACCGCTACGGAGAGCTCCAGTGGCGCGGATGCATTGGAATGGTGGTGTTGAGGCCGAAAGGATATCCTGCGGAGTAGTTGTGCGCCTGTTTCATTCGACTTCCATGAAATTTATGTATGACAGCAACTTCTCAGATCCCAAGCGATCAGGGTGAGTCTCTGCCAGCGTAGTGCCCTGTACCTTAACAACGTGCTCTAGCAGTGTAACTGCCTCCTTAATCTGTCCATTCACCAGATAGGAACTAGCAAGCTCATGCTGTGATGCAAGCTGACTAGGGTGAGTCTCCGCCAGCGTAGTGCCCTGTACCTTAACAACGTGCTCTAGTAGTGTAACTGCCTCCTTAATCTGTCCATTCGCCAGATAGGAACTAGCAAGCTCATGCTGTGATACAAGCTGATCAGGGTGAGTCTCTGCCAGCGTAGTGCCCTGTACCTTAACAACGTGCTCTAGCAGTGTAACTGCCTCCTTAATCTGTCCATTCACCAGATAGGAACTAGCAAGCACATGCTGTGATGCAAGCTGGTAAGGGTGAGTCTCCGCCAGCGTAGTGCCCTGTACCTTAACAACGTGCTCTAGTAGTGTAACTGCCTCCTTAATCTGTCCATTCGCCAGATAGGAACTAGCAAGCTCATGCTGTGATACAAGCTGATCAGGGTGAGTCTCTGCCAGCGTAGTGCCCTGTACCTTAACAACGTGCTCTAGCAGTGTAACTGCCTCCTTAATCTGTCCATTCGCCAGATAGGACCCAGCAAGCTCATGCTGTGATGCAAGCTGACTAGGGTGAGTCTCCGCCAGCGTAGTGCCCTGTACCTTAATAACGTGCTCTAGCAGTGCAACTGCCTCCTTAATCTGTCCATTCGCCAGATAGGACCCAGCAAGCTCATGCTGTGATGTAAGCCGACTAGGGTGAGTCTCTGCCAGCGTAGTGCCCCGTACCTTAACAACGTGCTCTAGCAGTGCAGCTGCCTCCTTAATCTGTCCATTCGCCAGATAGGACCTAGCAAGCTCATGCTGTGATGTAAGCCGACTAGGGTGAGTCTCTGCCAGCGTAGTGCCCTGTACCTTAACAACGTGCTCTAGCAGTGCAACTGCCTCCTTAATCTGTCCATTCGCCAGATAGGACCTAGCAAGCTCATGCTGTGATGTAAGCCGACTAGGGTGAGTCTCTGCCAGCGTAGTGCCCTGTACCTTAATAACGTGCTCTAGCAGTGCAACTGCCTCCTTAATCTGTCCATTCGCCAGATAGGACCCAGCAAGCTCATGCTGTGATGTAAGCCGACTAGGGTGAGTCTCTGCCAGCGTAGTGCCCTGTACCTTAACAACGTGCTCTAGCAGTGCAACTGCCTCCTTAATCTGTCCATTCACCAGATAGGACCCAGCAAGCACATGCTGTGATGCAAGCTGGTAAGGGTGAGTCTCCGCCAGCGTAGTGCCCCGTACCTTAACGTGTACCTTAACAACGTGAACAACGTGCTCTAGCAGTGTAACTGCCTCCTTAATCTGTCCATTCGCCAGATAGGACCTAGCAAGCTCATGCTGCGACACTAGCCGCTTAGGATCATGTTCTTCCAGTGCCTGTCTCAACCGACAGCACTCTTCCTTCCATTTGACTGCTTCTGTGACTCTGCCATCAACATGGAGGCAACTTCCCACCTGTAGACTTAGATAGGCTCTGTCTTTAACATTGCACGGCTGCTTTTTCTCAAGCAGCCGTAGCGCGTGTGGCATATATGCTCTCCACAAAGCCCGATCAGCGAAATCGTCCGACGGGAAAATATAGGCAACGTGCCTCATCGCTTCGCGAGTCGTATCTGCAGCATGATCATGCTTGCTAATCCAGATTCTGGTCGCCAGGTGCACGAGTCGATGCAAGTCGTAGCACTCCTCTTCTGTCTCCATTTCCTCGAGGCTCTTGTTCTCCCGTCTTGATACGAAGGAATACCCACAGAGCGTGCCGATGGCTTTTTCCATTCGCTCCTCTGGTTCCACCTTCGGCAACAATGATCGTGGTATCGCCTTCCACTCGACGCACGACATGAATGCTAATAGGTCTGCTGCTGCCGCATCGCGCTCCCGAAGCTGGCCGAACGACACTATCCATGTTGAAGCTATTGCGTTCTCTGAGCCTCTGTACCGTGTGTGGTCGCGAAACTCTCTACTCATCAGACTAACCATGTCTTTTTCGGTGCTCCTCAGTAGACCTAGATACTTTGCAATAGTCGTTCTATTCATGTTCAGGTAGGCGGCTGCCTGCGTGATGGCCAGAGGCAGGCATACCAGAGTATCCAGCAGCTCTGTGACCTCGCTCTCTTGGACGATTTTCTTGTTGATTAGAGACTTCTCTAGAAACTCGGCAGCGTCTCGTAGGCACATAGAACCAAGCTCTAAGACATCTCCTCGGGTTAGCGATGCTGCCACCTCTTGCGTGCGTGTAGTGAATAGGGTCTTGCCCTTCTCGCTCTCAGGTAGATAGTCAATGATGCCCACTGATTGTTCGGTACCAAACAGCAAGTCAGGATCGTCTGCGTTGTCAAGCACCAGCAGCCAGCGTCCTGCGCGATTGGAGCTCAGGTGCTCCCTGACAAGCACCTTGACGTCGTCCTCGCCAGCTCCTGTCTGGCCAATCTGCAGAGCTGCTACAATACCCGCACAGGCCTGCTCGAAGCTCTCCATACTCAATGCAGGTATCCAGAAGATTGAGACCGCCGACATGCTTTCTTTGACCGTGTATGCGAACTGCAAGGCAATCTGTGTCTTGCCCATTCCACCGAGTCCCACGATTGACATTTTGTCGCAGTCTCGATCTACCAGTAGCTTCTGACTGAGCACGTCGAGCTCGTCTTTCCTTCCGACAAAGTATCGGTTCTTGGGAAACGGTATGGAGTAGTATGCTTCGCGGGCAACTATGCGTGTTAGTGCAAATAAACAAGACGCACAGGCAACTTTGAAAGCTATCCTTGACATACCTGAGGCATTAAATGCGCTATGCACTCCAGCTGTTGCATGAAACGTCTGTCGAGAGTCGTTCTGTGAGGCTTCTTCGATTCCCTTCTTAAGCCGTCGAAACGCGTTCTCCTCTCCCTCGCCGTAGAGAAGCGGCATGAAAACGTCGAATATACCCAGCAATGAATACGCCCTGTCTTCCTTACGCGTAGTACGCCGCCCATCCGACCAGGACATTCGCTCATTGACCCCAAATTCGTCCAGGGAAGCTCCAGCAAGGGCAGAGATAGGAATCCCCGTGATCTCGTGAATCTGATATTTCAGCCCGTGTCGGTCGCCGAGGTACCTCCCGTCCTGGGAGAAAAAGCTCACAACGCGTGGGGCGAGCAGCTCTTGAAGGGTCCAGCCTCGAGTGAACCATCGACTATCCCGAAATGCCGGTTCCCAGGTTGGTGCACAGGACCCACTGCTCGACTCTTGCTCGGCTGCTGACACGTTTGACAGGAAAACATAACACCTAACTGCATCCCGATACCAGCGAAACATGGAGTTGATCGCATCCTGAAGCTCAACAGCGACTGCCTTGTTGATGCAGCATGTGTCCACCCAGAAATAGCGCAAGCCATCGCGCTGAGCTTGTTGCGCGCAAAATTGAATCTTCTTATAGCCAGCCTTGTTGTGCCCGGTGTTGTCGTTGAAATCTTCAAAGGTCACCTCTTCATCCTGCCAGGTATGTGAAAGTATAGCATAAGCAGGCACTTTGTCATCCCCAAGCAAGTCCCTCGTAAGGCTGAGTGTACCATCCTGTTGAATCTCCAGCAAACGCATTTCTTTGCACAGGAGCTCTGTCGCTCGGTCAGATCAGGCTGAAAATATGGATGCGTGCGACGATATGGCCATCCGTTCGCTCGTTCGCTCGTGCGTCGCAGCCGATGTTGATGGTTGTTGATGTATGTATCTGGGTGATAGAGGGGAGAGATGGTGTTGCAAGTATGGGGATGGTGTATGAGTAGTGGTGTGCAGCCTGACGACGGCATGCATTCGACTGAAGTAGTATTAGGCAGCCTGGTCTGTGGCGGAGCACGGCTGGGTGAGCCTGCACAGCCAGCCGAGACCAAGTATCATGGGTGCTTGACTTTACGAGGAAAGGTGACATGTGGATCCCTCGCTAGTGTACAACCATACTGTAAAACAGCGCCTGGGAGGTGATCGGAGATCGTACACAATCGTGAGAGCTATGCAGTTCAGTATAGTGCGCCTCTCCAGATGAATCATTAGTGTTATTCACTGGCTACTTGGTGCACGGCCACAAGCTAACATCCTTACTGTGACAGGATGATTGTGTACGCAGTGTAGTCCCCCGCGCTAGCTAGAACCAGTGCTAGCGTCGGTTGGAAGCCCTGAGATGACTCTGTATGAATCTGCGCACCACGTTAGACATGAAGCTAACTCCCCTCCCTTCTCAAGTATTGTCGAGCCAGCTCCTATCAACAATATCGACTGTGTCTCTATCGCATTTCTCCATGATACCATCTAACTAGATGAACATCAGGTTCGTCTCTCGTCAGAGAAATAATTATACGATGTGTTTGACCACCTTTCTGCCGTCCCTGACGTTCCCCTGGAGTCTATCAACCGAAAAAAAATAATCACTTCAACGGTCGCAAGCTCAGAATTGTGTTAATCGAATACGCAGCCACTTTCGGCGACGTCGGAGAATCGTCGTATCTTCTACAGCATCTCAGCTCTGTGCTAAAACTTGATGTGAGGTTTATAATGGATAGTAGGGTGAAGGGATATATACTCGAAATGATGTCTGAATTATTCAAAGGCGATATTGAGAAAGGAGAGTGGAGCATCGATGTCCTAGTGCGCAGCCATCCAATGTTCCAAGCCTATCCTGAGCCGGCGTATGAAGAGCTCTGGAGGGTCGTGAAAGAGGGTATCGAGAAAGATAAGTGCGTCATAATTGACATCAAGTCCTTCTGGGTCGGTACGTGACCTGCTCCGTTCCCAATCAGACATCACTATCTCACCTTCCTAACGACGTGTTAATCTCTAGAACCACACCGTATCGAAGCTGATCAGTGGCCAGAATACGACATCAGTCCCTCCCAACCCATACTCGTAGCGCAAACACTTGGGTTCTGCGATTGGCCACACTCGGTGCTTATACAGCAGGTGCTCATCGGACGGGCCGCTGTTAGACTTTATAGGGCAGAGGATGGAGAAGAGTCCAGACTGGTAAGCTTTTCTCGTTCTATGTTCCAAATCGCTCTCGAAGCTCAAAAATACAAAGACGGGCTGCGAAGAGAACGCCTGAGGAATCATCAAGCATAGTTCTTCACATAACTAAACATGTTCAAGTCGGTGAATTCTTGCACTATTTACTTGTGAACAACTCACCATTCACTACCCTTTTCTGAGCCAACGCACCTCATATTCAATGAAAATAACATTTCATACACAACACTTCCTTGCTATTTATAGACTCCATGTCCTCTACATATCCTCGCTCTCAGACCTTCGTCGCCATCCGCATGCGCCATTTTTCCCGATCATCGCTGACACCATGTACGGATTCTACCCGCAAAACCCTTTCGCACCGATGGCTATGTGGAATAACTACGCCCCCGCACGAATTCCTCCTCCTGCGGCAACTGTCCCAGCTCCAGCACCTCCCGCAGCGACCGTCACTACTGTCACTACTGTCACCACGGCAACCTCCCCTCCTCCTATTCAAGCTCTTCCAGGCGGCCGCGTCGCACACGTCTATCACGCCCAACAGCCCGCCGTCGCTGTCTTCAACACGCCAAAGAAAGTACACATCAACACATACTCGCACCGTCTGGTCAGCATCGAACCCGTGGCATTGCAAGAAGTGCAGGACTACAGGCCTGATGGACTACTTCCATTGTTAACAGTGAATTGTATGACATGGCGCGCACCGCCACCGGATATGTGTGAGATGTGGAGTGGGGTCAGTCCTCAGATACAGGGGTATATGAAGGGGATTCGGAAGGCGAGGAAGGCCATGTGAGTCCATGCTTTCGAATTCCGTAATCACGGTAGTGGGAGGTAGTGTTAGCTGACTCGGTGAACAGTAAGTACCTAGCCGATACGGCGATCGCACATCTTTTAAAAGGGCATGATGAGGCGTTGCTGGAGGTTTGCTGTACGGCGGGTACGCATAGGAGTGTCGCTGTCGCCGAGCTTATTGGAGAGAGACTGAGTGAGATGGGCGTCGATACCTATGTCACGCATGTACATAGAGTCAGGAGGCCGGCTGATGCTTATTGAGGGTGGTGGCGGGGTTCTTGCGTAGCCTAGCGTGTAAACGATAAGTCGATTGTGAACTGGTTCGGCGAATGGGTTTCATAATCTTCGATATGACAGTTTTCGGCTTTGCCTTCAGCGTCGTCAAGAAATTGCAACAGCCAGAAGATAATCACCCAAGCATGTTATGGTCTCTGCCAACGTGTGATGTTCGTATTTGGTGTAATGTTTAACGCGGAATATGATCGGCTGATGCATAGCTTGCCGCCAGAGATGACTCACGGTGAGTTCGAGACGCATTCGAGTCATCGCGTAAGTGAGGGACTATTCCGCCGGAAGTTATCACGAGGTGGCTGATGGTACACTCGGGGATTGGTATCACTGCAGCGAAAACCCTCGACACCAAAGATGAAAGCAAAATCGGATGTTTGCAGCGTCCGTAAGCATCTTGATAAAAGCAACAGAAGTGCCTTGATATGATGGTGTTGCGGGTTGAGTCTGAGGTGAGCCGCTAAGCTGGGCTAGGGCTAGCGTGCCAAGGCACACAGTGGCAGCGCAAGCGAGAACTACCTCGATATTTCGACAGGCGTATCTCTCCTCAACACCAACGACCGTCGCCGACACCAATCCATCCAAAATGTAAGAACCTCGACTCTCGATGCCATTTTCCCCCGCCCGCAACACTTTTCCGAACGTCCACACGCTGCCCACGTCGCTGTGCTGCCGGATGAGCGCCCCGGGCGTCGTGGCGACAACCCCTCTTTGCACAAATACATCCGCCGCCCACAGCACACAATGTTGGACTGCAGAACTGACGCTCGGTGTCTAACAGGGTCAATCTCCGCACGCAGAAGCGCCTCGCGGCGTCCGTTGTCGGCTGCGGAAAGCGCAAAATCTGGCTCGACCCCAACGAGGTCAACGAGATCTCCAATGCCAACTCTCGCCAGACCATCCGCAAGCTCGTCGACGATGGTCTCATTATCCGCAAGCCCGTTACCATGCACTCGCGTGCCCGCGCCCGAGCCCTGACCGCCGCCCGACGAATTGGCCGACACCGTGGTTTCGGTAAGAGGAAGGGTACCAAGGATGCTCGTATGCCCAGGTATGCAGCCCGCGGTCGCAACGGATCGTCGCAGGAAACAAACTGCGGAGTCACCCGTGGCTTGTCACATTGGTTGCTGATGGGTGAATAGCCAAATCCTCTGGATGCGCCGTCTCCGTGTCCTCCGCCGTCTCCTCGTCAAGTACCGTGCCGCCGGAAAGATCGACAAGCACCTCTACCACGAGCTGTACCACCTCTCCAAGGGTAACACCTTCAAGCACAAGCGTGCTCTCGTTGAACACGTACGTCTTTTCACACGACACCTTGACATGTCAACCCCGCTCGAGGCCGGCAAACTGACACGTCTATAGATCCACAAGGCCAAGGCTGAGAAGGCCCGCGAGAGGCATCTCAAGGACGAGATGGACGCCAAGCGTGCGAAGACCAAGGCGGCGAGGGAGAGGAAGCAGGAGCGCCAGCAGCAAAAGCGGGCCGAGCTGGTGGGCGAGGAGGAGTAAACGTAGGGCGGCACGAAATACCGGCGTGGGTCTTCTTACAGGCAAAGGAGGCGTCTCTCCTTTCTTCACTGGGGCATATGCGGTCATGTTTTCATGTACGTCAGGTCATTTGCAAAAGAGCTCTTCTCTCCATGCATGCTTGGCTGCCATGGCTGCCCTTCTGGTCTTTGATGCATAACGTCCGTAACATAGGATAATGGGATGCGTCGAGATAGAAATGAGTGGTCGCAAAAGGCGTTTATTTATATATGTGATGATTGCTTTGATTAAATCTGTCGATTCGATGCCCGTGAGGATGTGCTCAGACTAGAGAAGGTGCACGGTATCCATAAACGCCCCCCGCTCGTTCCTTTGCATGCTGACAACGCCAATTGGTAAGAGAACAACCATGCCGATCATATCCTAGAAGAATGTAGAGTGCATGGGAAAAGCAGGAGTAGCTGAGCGCCGAACCCAGCACACCGAGCAGCCCATACCGAAAGACAAATGGGGATATACGCACAGGCAGTGCACCGAATTAACCCATGGTGCCCTTTCCGTGTGGGTATCGAAAGAATCCTAACGCCACGCATTCCAACTCCAAACGCAAAACCCCGAGCGCACGAAAGCTCTCTTATATCTGAAGCGAATTAGCACGCTTTCATTTCAATCATGAAAAAAAAGGGGGGAAACTTACAAGCTTGAGCGCCGACCGATGCACATGCCTTGTGAAGTTGAGCATGGCCTTGCTCTTGTTGTTCCCCTTCTGCAGCCTCCGATACGCCTCCTGAACATGGCTCGTCTGCACCGGCTCCCTCGCCTCCTCCGGCGGATCGAACAGTCCCCTCTCCCTCTTTCGCTTCAGCGTCTTCTCTTCTTTCCCTCCCCTTCCACCGTTGCTCTTCTTCCACAGATCCTCGGCATCCTTCACCTTGAGCGCTTCCTCCGTAAGCGTCTGCACGATCTCAAAGGTTAAGAAACCAAGGATATCGATGATGTCGTCCGAGGGTTTGCTGTCGGTTATGAGGCCGAAACCGGCCCACTCTTTGAACCGCTTGCCCTTGCGGTACGTAAAGGATGCTTGACGACAATCAGACCAGTGGACGTATTCCTCGCGGGTCATGTTCTTCGTGCGTTCGTCTGCGTTCTTGAGGCGGAGAAGCGTAGCGTAAGTCATTTCTTCCTCTTCTTCATCTTCGACGTCATCCATCAACGGCGGGTTCTCGGCGAAGAAAGATTGCACATCCCAGACCAGATCCACTTTCGCACGCTTCGCCTTCTTGCCCGCATCCATGCCCCCTCCGCCTCCACCACCGCCTCCACCGCCAGCGGGGAGAAGGTCTGCGTCTGCGCCAACGTCCGCACCGGCATCGCCGCCCTTGTCGTCGGAATCTTTGACGGAACGACGCACGTCTTTCCACTGCAGGAAATGGCGGAGACGAGAGATCTTAGCACGGTCGTGTCGAATCAGCATGAAGAGATCGTCTGTGCTGATCGATTTGGAGCCGCGGCGTGTGGCGAGGACTGTGCATTCACGGAGCATATGCTGGACTTGGTGTTGGACGATCTGCTCGATGAGGGTGGTGGTTTCAGGTGTGGGCTCGCCGGTCTCGCCACTGACGAACATCATCTGAAAGGTTGTTAGAGTTTCCTCGAGTACGCGCGAGTGGGAGTCCATAGCCGTTGTATGAACAGAAAGACAGAAAGATGTCAAGGTTGAGCATTGACTCGGAGTGTTGATGAAGCTTGGTGGCTGTACAGGGAGGTAAAGGACGGGGTAGCTTTTATAAGGGTAAGGGTAGGGGATCGAGTGGGTTGGGGTGATAGGGGAGGGAAGTGAGAGAAAGGGACATTGCTGAGCTGTGCATCTTCGTAATGATAAAAGAATGTGAAGTGCAGAAAATGATAAGAGCAGTGGATAAGACGTGAGAGAAACCGACAAGTCCGAGAGAGCAAGGGTGAGTATGCAGCTTCCAGCCTGGAGCATGGAGAGAACCCGTGATCGGAACTCTCATCAACCCGTACGCACCGGAATGTTGCAAACTACTCTCTCCTCTTCGGAATCGGAACCAAATCAAAAACAGAAAGAGTTCAAAGACGCATAGAAAGGATATATGAGAGGCAACGCACCTGCTGGATCTCCGTCCGGTACTTGGCCATCTTATCCTTGTCCGACATGATGGCAGCCTATTCATACAAACAGATCACAATATTTGCAAGATGTACAGCCGTCGGCCTCCAACACCAAGAATAACTCTTTACAGCGCGAGTGCGTGAGGTCGTGTGCGCGGGTAGTGATGAGGGATGTGTGATGGTGGTGAATGCTGAAGCGGCTGGAGGTTTACGATGCGCATTGGCGGCGGCGCTAGGCTTGGAATAGCTTGGTGCAGCTCAGCCCTATGCCGACCTCGACCCCGCCAACTTTTATGGATTTTGCGAAGGCCCCGCCATTGATCAAATTCACATTCCTCGCCAGTACCTTTGTGCGCATTCGAATTGGCCAAGATGCTGTATCTCGTGGGCCTCGGTCTTGCCGACGAAAAGGACATCACGGTCAGGGGATTGGAGATTGTGAAGAAGGCGGAACGCGTCTATCTTGAAGCGTACACGGCGGTGCTGCTGGTGGAGAAGGAGACGCTTGTGAGCAAAAATCCCGGAGAGATGGAAAGGCGGATTTGGGGCTAATTGTCACCATAGTAGGAAGCTTTCTATGGTCGACCTGTCATGGTAGCCGACCGCGAAACCGTCGAATCCTCCAGCGACGACATTCTCAAAGATGCCGACAAAGTAGACGTCGCTTTCCTCGTGGTGGGCGATCCGTTCGGGTACGACATTCGCGTCTTTCTTTCCACCATCCAGCAGACTAACGCATATGCAGAGCGACAACTCACACCGACCTTGTCCTCCGTGCCCGCGAACTGTCCATCCCTACCCGCTCCATCCCCAACGCCAGTATCCTGACCTCAATCGGCACCACGGGCCTTCAACTCTACAACTTTGGCCAGACCGTTTCCATGGTATTCTTCCTCGACAACTGGAAACCCGCCTCCTTCTACGACCGCATCCGCGAAAACGTCTCGGTCGGGCTGCACACCCTCGTACTCCTCGATATCAAAGTCAAAGAACAATCACTCGGAAACATGGCCCGTGGCCGTAAGATCTATGAGCCTCCGCGATATATGACGGTGGCCCAGTGCGCTCAGCAGATGCTGGAGATTGAAGAGGAGGTTAAGAAGGAGGGCGTGTATACGAGGGACAGCTTGGCGGTCGGTGTTGCGCGGGTGGGCAGCGAAGGGGAGAAGATTGTGGCGGGGACGCTGGGACAGCTTTGTGAAGCTGATCTAGGGAAGCCGTTGCATAGTCTGGTGTTGCTGGGAAAGAGGACGCATGACCTTGAGAGGGACTTCCTTGAGGCGTTTGCGGTGGATAAGGAGAGTTTTAGGGAGGTGTGGAAGAGGGACTACGAGGGTAAGGCATGATTAGTATCGCAGGCGCAGCCCAGTAATGGTATATCTTGAGGATATGTTGATACCCCAAGTCTTCGAGGGGCG
Organism: Corynespora olivacea; assembly: GCA_019202945.1. Taxonomy (NCBI): domain Eukaryota; kingdom Fungi; phylum Ascomycota; class Dothideomycetes; order Pleosporales; family Corynesporascaceae; genus Corynespora; species Corynespora olivacea. Next base: position 104,571 of record JAGQEM010000077.1, read on the forward strand.
CAAGATGGGTATACCGAAGCCTGCCAAAACCTATAGAACTGACCAGGAAGTTATCTTATCGAAATCATACTTCTCGCAATCTTTGCAAAGTCTTTGTCATATCTCTAGTCATCTATCGATTGCCATCCTTCCCAATCTCAAAACTCCATAAACACCATTATATATGGGTATACCTCTTCCATCCCATATCGATCTCTTCTCCCAACACATCACGTCATCGAACCTCATGATCAAGCCCGAAGCCAGTACTATACATACGTCGATCCCTCGTTTCTCTCTACAACTCATCATGCCCATCGTCTTTGGGCATAACAATCGGTTCCGTCGGTCTCCCCCATTCTTTGTCCAGGACCTTCCCCTTCTTCGTCCTCCACTTCTCCCACGTAGCCCAAAACTCCTTTTCCATCCCCTTCTCCATCTGATCCGGCAACACAACCACATACTCGACCATCAGGTTCCCCCACTGCTCTCCCGCATTGTTTTCGAGATGCTGGTGCCATATCGGCATGCCCTCGTCTTTGACGACCTCGATGGCATGCGGTTGCACCACTTCGCCGCGCTTACGGGACAGTTGGACAATGTGGCCGTCCAGATGCGTGATGTTGCGCGTCCAGTCGCCCATCCATGCTTCGCGCAGGGAGAGCACTTCGCGCCAGAAGAGATCGTTGCCTCGCCGGCGGAAGAAGGTGCCGTCGGTGCGTTCGTGGTCTTGCTGGCCCTGTGCCGGGTCCGTCTCGATGAGGTGCACGATCAGATCGCCGGCTACCCAGTCGGGGGACTCGTCGGCCTCGTTCTCGTACGTCACGCGTACGCCTTGAGGCATTCCCTTTTCGATCTGAAGTTCGTGCGTCTCGGGTTCGCGGACGACTCGACTCCCGCCGCATACCGGGCAAGGGTGCGGTATCGTCTTTCCCTTTCCACCGCACTTGTCGCAGTGCGCCTGCACCTGCTGGAACATACCCGGCGCCAACTGGTGTCTCTTGATCACGATTCCCCTTCCACCGCACATATCACACTGCTCCACATGCCCATCTTCACTTCCCGAGCCCTCGCATGCCGAGCAGATGGCCTGTTTCTCCACCGTAAACTCCGTCTTCCTCCCATTATAGAAATCGCGAAGCGGAACTGCAACGCGAACTTCCATATTTTGACCTCTGCGTTCCCCGCCGCCATGCCCAAAGTGGCCGCTGCCGCCGAAGAAGCGCGAGAAGAGATCGAAGGGGTCGTGGTGTTGACGTGGGGAGCCGCCGCGCTTGTGCTGCTCGATGCCTTCATGGCCGTATTGGTCGTAAATTTTGCGTGTTTCTTCGCTGACGAGGACCTCGTAGGCTTCGGCTATGTCGACGAATTTTTTCTCGGCGTCTTTGTTGCCGCTATTGCATGGTCAGTCGTTTGTCGGGAGAGGTTGAGGGGAAGACATGTGACGTACGGGTTCTTGTCCGGGTGGTACTTTTTGCTGAGGGTGCGGTAGGCTTTTTTGATTTCACGTTCCGAGGCATCTTTCTTGATCCCTAGGAGCTGTACCTCTGTGTGAGCAATTGTGCTTTATGGAAGATGCGGGCGGGCTCTTGAATCCCACGTACCTTGTACAGGTCCTCTGCCCCCAGCACCGCCAGCACCAAACACCCCAGCAGCAGCAATATCCGCAAGAGCATCTTGCCCGTTCCAATTGTGCTGTGCACCTCTCCCAAGCTTCCGTCTGGCTTCGGAACCGAAGTGTCTGCGAGTAATTTGCAGTACAACTTATGTTCAAGAGAGTTTATGTGAGCATCGGAGATGGGAGGCGATACAAGGGTAGCGCAAAGCCTTAAAACTGAGGAAGAAGGTTGTGCGGGTCGACAGTGGGAGTTTAAATGTGCTGGTAGATGGCTTCCTGCAGTTGATATCTGGCCAGTAGATACTGCAGCCAGCCAATCGGCGTGGAGCGCGTCTTGGCACGAGCGAACCAGGGCTCACTTTTTGTGGTTCGTGAAGACGGAACGACAATCTATCGGCGACATCAACCCACGCTCGCTCTACGGCTCACACGTGCCTCGTACTCGAAAACAAGAGACGCATTGAATTGCTGTCTTGCACCTGCGACTGCGATATCCCCCAATCCACGCGCCCTCCGGCGCCCTCGAACCTTCACGTACCCCCCGAGTCCTTTCCAACGTATTTATCCCGCACATACATACATACACACATACATCCACAATGGCGGCACCCGCGGTAAATGCCGCGAACCCAATAGTGCGCAAGCTCATGTCGAGCTCCAAAGTCGGCGTCGTAGTATCGGCAGGCAAGATGGACCGCGCCGTCAAAGTGCGCATAGCAAAGCAAGAATGGAACAAGCAGTTTCGAAAGGTGCGTCCACCTTTGTCCACACGCCCCATTCTCTCCTTCTCCCGTACCCTCTTCTTCGCCGCATGAAAGATTCAGGCGGAGTGGGTCTGACGAAACCCCAGCATTTTCCCTCTCCCCAAACTCACCTGGTAGCCGACCCCCAAAACTCCCTTGTGGAAGGCGACGTCGTCCGCATCGCGTCCGGCTGGCGCACCTCCAAAAATATCCGCCATGTCGTGACCGCCATCATCTCGCCGTTTGGCGCTCCCGTCGAGGACCGACCACCCGTCCTCAGCGACGAACAGCGCATGGAGCTCCGGATCAAAGAGCGAATTTTCAAGGACGTGAGAAGCGCGGCGAGAGGACGACGGACAAGCGAGCAGAGGCTGGTGCAGGTGAAGAAACAGGGGTATGAGATTCCGAGTCTGGAGGAAGCGATGAAGAATGTGAGGCTGGCCGAAGAGGAGGAAAGGAAAAGGAACGAAGCCGGTGGTGGGAAGCCGGCAGATAAATTGGGAGCGGTGGGGAATCTCAAGCAGGAGGTTAAGAAGGCGAAGGAGGCGGGGAGGAGGCTGAAGGAGGCCAGGCTACAGAGTTCGTGAGGGGGTGGTATGGTTGTATCATGTAGGATAGTATGTGTGGATAAGGTCCAACGACCAGTGTATCATACAGCATTCGCCGAGTTCAACTGTCGAGGAAGCCATCGTATGGATGACTTTGCCTTTTACTGGCCAATAATTCGGTAACTATACAAAGCTGAAGGGTATCGCAACGCCTGGATATGAGACCAAAAACCAGGAAACCCCAAAGATCACCGCGCCTGCCCATGCTCCTAGAAATGCAAAGGTCATATCACATCAACGCGTCCGTTCCACTCGTACACCGGCGATCCTCATGCATCCACCAAATCTACTACGTCGTCCTCCACCTCGCTCTCTTCGTACGCTTTCGTAATGAAGGGGTGGTGGAGCGCCTCATCGGCAGTGATGCGCTTTGCCGAGTCGCACTCCAAGAGACGGTACAGGAAGGCGACTGCCTCCTTCTCTTCGGGGTCGAGCTCCTTCTTGGGGCCCGTCTTGTCGGTGCTGGTACGGCCGGTGCACCAAAGGATAATCTTCTCAAGTGTATGCCCATGCTCGCTATAGCTAGGGACATTCGTCTCAAAGACTTGGCCGTGGAGCAGGGCAGTCTCCTTCATCTTCTTTCGTCCAAAGATGGTGGTAATTTCCAGCAGCGCATCAATGTCGTCCTGACTGTGAAAGAACGGAAACCGGCGGGTGAGCAGGGTGAGCAGGATGACACCCGCGCTCCACATGTCGATGGACGTGTTCTGATGTGTGCATTTCAGAAGCACCTCTGGCGCGCGGAAGCCTCGCGTGCCTGCACGGTTGGCGCGGCGGCTGCTTCGGTTGTCGTTCTTGGGGTAGCTAGTTGTCTGGTGGCCCGCTTGTTGGTTCTGCATATAGACACTGTGGGCAACCTGGTATCGGCGCTCCTCCAGCGAGTGCGTGCAAACGCACTTGTGCCAGTCGGTGCCTTCGCGCTCAGCAAGGCCAAAGTCGACGAGGACACCACGCGATTGCTGGGGGTTGTAGAGAAAGTTGGTGGGCTTCACATCACGGTGGAGGATCCTCTTCTGATGCACGGCTCGAAGTGCGGTGAGCAGACTCCTCATGTAGAGACGCATCTCGGAGATGGTCATGTCGCGGTAGTAGTCGCGAAAGTCCTGGTGCTGGTAGTACGGCAGGATGGCGACCACCTGGTCCTGGTGGCGGAAAGCCGTGACGAGTGGGCAGACGGAGTCTCCATTCTTGAGGTCGTGGAGCAGCTCCAGTTCATTGAAGATGCGTATCGGACTGCTGGTCACGTAGATCTTCTTGATGGCAACATAGTGAGGACGGCGGGACTGGCGTTTCCGACCGGCGGGTGACTGCCACTTGCGGTTCTCGCGCTCGTCGACGTCCCATCTGTTCTCGTACTTGTTGTACTCTAGGTCTTCTGCCTTGTATACGGTGGAGAAGGTACCTGCGTGACGCGTGAGCCGATTCTTTGTGCAGCCCTACAAGAGGCGAGCCAATGAAGAACCTACCTTCTCCAATGCGGTTTATGAGACGATACCGCTTGTTGATGCCCACAAAACTGTCTTCAAATCGGCCCATGTCCTCTGCAACGACTTCGTCTATCTCTTCGTCACTGCTGTCCACTGTGCGCCCGCTTTCCTCCAGCGGGTCGGCGCTTTCGTCCAAAAGGTCCTCTGGGTCGTCATCCCTCAGGTCATCCTGATGGACGTCTATATGTCGCAGGACGTGTGCGTGTGCATGTGCGCGTGCCTTTGCCATGGTGGTCGCGTATGCGTGTTTATGCGTGTTGTTCTTAGTGCGAGTTTAGTGTCGCGGGCGTGTTCCTGGTGTTGTGTGGATGTTGGAGCGCGTTCGGAACAAAATTTGGCGCTAAACCGCAGTAGGCTAAACCAAAACACAACGCAAAGGTCGCGACTTCCGAGCAGCCGCCGCAACTGATCGGCAGCAGCGACGGCGGCAACAACAACAACAACAACAACAACAACAACAACAACAATAATAACAACAACGACAATAACAAACGGCCTGGGCGCTTCCTTTGATCCACCTTATTTCCTTCTCTGTTGTCTCTTACTACGACACTGCGCATCATGGACGCGCGCGTAGATTTCGACATCAACGAAGCCATTAAAAACTTCGACAATGACCCCTCGTCGATAGTCACGCCGGAAGCACCGCAGGCGCTGCAAGACTGCGAGAGCGATGTGGAGGCGCTATCGTCGATGGCACTGATAAACAGCGAGCTCAATCCTGTGGTTGATGCCGTTGCAGAAAGTCCAGATGCGATCACGCGCAGCTCGTACTTCGATACGTTGCAATTCCTTCTCAAGTGTGTGCCTACATTTCCTTTGTATATATCGAAGAAAGCTGTAGAGCCTAACTGCGACCTGTTCCGAAAATCTAGATCCTCCTCTCAGATTCCTCCCGCGACGCTCGGGAAGATACTCGATCTCATAGTCTCGGCGCTGTCCACGCAGGCCGACATTGCACATGCGGACATAGAAGCCGAAGAGCAGGATGCGCTACCACACCACAAGCAGATCTTGGAGATGTACGGTTTCCTGCTACGATGGACAATATCGGCCGTGGAGACGAGAGCGCAGGAAAAGTCGGCATCGGCACCCGCCGCACGCGGTCGCGGCAAGAATGCGAAGAAGACGACCAAAGATGGCACCTGGGATGCATCGGCACAGCTGGAGACGGCTTTGGACAGGATGAGCAAGGTCCTCAGATTGAAGCTCGGGCGCATATTCGTCACAACGTCCGAACGGGACAATTTCATTGGCCTGTTCACGAAGCCAGTATACTACATTCTCGAGAACGAGACGAGGGTGAAGAACACGGTGATGCGAATGCACTGCTTCCGAGTGCTGTGTATTGCAGTCAAACACCACGGTCATGCCTACACCGCCCAGACATCCATCAACCAGAGCCTCACATACTTTGAACATCTATCAGAACCCATGGCCGAGTTCCTGCAGATTCTCGCGGAGCAATACGACTATCCACAGCTCACGGACGAAGTTTTGCGTGACGTGAGCAGTAAAGAGTTTAGCGATACAGATCTGAAAGGACCCAAGTCGATCTCGACTTTCCTGACCAAGATTTCAGAGCTGCTCCCTCATCTCGTCATCAAGCAGATGACGCTTCTCGCAAATCTGCTCGACAACTCCTCCTACACCCTGCGCTGCGCCATGATCGACGTCTGTGGCAACCTGATTGCCATGCTCAGCAAGCAGGACGGAGACGACCGGAGTGAGAACCACAAGACCCAGATCCGCATTTTCTTCGATGTGCTGGAGGAGCGATTCCGTGACATCAACCCCTACTGTCGATGCCGTGTCATCCAAGTCTACGTCAAACTGTGTGATCTCGAGCAGAAGTTCCCGAAACGACGACAGACGGCCGCGGAACTGGCGGCAACAAGCCTGGAGGATAAAAGTAGCAACGTTCGTCGCAACGCTATCAAACTTCTAGGAAAGCTCGTCTCTACCCACCCGTTCACTGCCCTGCATGGTGGCTTGCTCGCAACGAGCGACTGGACTGCGCGTTTGGACGAGTGCGAGGCTCAGATAAACGCTTTGCAACCTCCCGAAGAATTACGAGAGCAGCCGGCCCCCGGCGAACAAACAGTGGACGAGACGCTGTTGCAAGACGCTACTCAGGCCGAAAACGTGGCGCCGGAAGAACCCAAGGATCCGGCTGAGTTGACCGACGAGGAAAAGCTGGCTATAATGAAGAAGGCTGAAGCTGAGAAAGATATGGCTGCAACCGCACAGATGATGGACATGTTGCGAAAGACGCGCAAATACTACCTCGAAGCTTTGAAGTTCATTGAAATTGTTGACGAGGGAGCTGAAATCGTCACGCAGCTCCTCGCCTCCAAGAACAAGAGCGAAGTCATCGAGGCTATGGACTTCTTCACCGTCATCGATGCCTACAAGATCAACAACGCACGCAGTGGCATCCGAAGAATGCTTCGTCTGATCTGGACCAAGGGCAACAACGATGAAGGGAAGGGCGTCCAGACTCATCTGATTGAGTGCTACAAGAGCCTCTTCTTCGATGCTCCGCCGAACTATGACGCAAATGATTCTGCCAACTACATCGCGAAGAACATGATCAGTCTGACTTTTGGCACCACGCCTGCAGAGCTCACATCACTCGAGCAACTTCTCAGCACTATGATGAAGCAAGGCCTGGTCAACGAATTGGTCATCCAGAAACTGTGGCAAGTATACGGCTTCCAGAGGAAGGAAATCTCGAAGAATCAGCGGCGTGGAGCCATCATTGTTCTCGGCATGCTTGCGCTCGCTCAACCCAACATCATCGTACAGGAGATGGAGACGTGTCTACGCATCGGTCTAGGCGAGCTTGGTCGACGAGACTTCGGTCTGGCGCGGTACACTTGTATCGCGCTTCGCCGCATCAGCCCGCCACCCGGCAAACAGTCCGGCAGTGCGGCGCCTGCCCAAGTCGTCAAACTGCCAAACGACCACGCAATCTTGGTCAAGCTGGCGGCCATGTGCGGAATCGTCTCGGACAGCAAGGAATGGTACGGCGTTGCGGAGCAGGCTATCAGCGCTATCTACGTTCTCTCCAAGCATCCTGACGTACTTTGCTCGGAGATTCTGCGCAGGAAGACGAAACGTGTTTTCACACCCCAAGCACCGTCGCGACCTACTTCAAGTGGTTCAGGTGCAGATGCGGAAGATGTCGAGATGGGTTCCCCCGATGGAGAAATGCCCGCGTCGTCTACACAACCACCTGTGGAGGAACAGCCAAAGGAGAAGAAACAGAACTCTGCCCTGGCCTTGTCACAGCTGCTTTTCATAGTGGGTCATGTTGCGATAAAGCAAATTGTCCATCTGGAGCTCTGTGAGCTTGAGTTCAAGCGACGGAAGGCCGAGAAGGAGAAGAAGAGTGCTCCTACCCCACGCAAGTCCCTCGCTTCCGAGAACCCAACACCCGTGAAAAAAGGTAGAAAGAAGTCTACCAAAGAGAAGACGCCTGCTCCCGAAGATCCAGCTGATGAACTCGACCTTATGGCTGGTACCACCGAAGATGACTTCACTGAAGCCATTGCTCACATCCGTGAACGCGAACTCCTCTACGGTCCGCAATCGCTACTTGCCAACTTCGGACCATTAGTAGCCGACATCTGCTCCAACAACACATCATACCCTCATCCCACACTGCAAGCTCAAGCAGCGCTCTGTCTGGCGAAGCTCATGTGCGTAAGCTCCGAGTACTGCGAAGGCAATCTCGGCCTCCTTCTCACCATACTTGAGCGAAGCAAGGATGCCGTAGTCCGCAGCAACCTCGTCGTTGCGCTCGGCGATATGGCGGTTTGCTTCAACCACCTCATCGACGAGAACACCGACTTCCTCTACCGACGTCTCAACGACGGCGACCCCAGCGTCAAGCGCACATGTCTCATGACGCTCACCTTCCTCATTCTCGCTGGTCAGGTCAAGGTCAAGGGCCAACTCGGCGAGATGGCGAAGTGTCTTGAAGACAGCGATAAGAAGATTGCGGATATGGCACGCATGTTTTTCACTGAGCTGGCGACCAAGGACAATGCCGTATATAACCAATTTGTGGATATGTTTAGCGTTTTGAGTGCAGATTCGGCGTTGGACGCTGAGGCGTTCAAGAGGATTATCAAATTTTTGGCTGGGTTTATCGAGAAAGTACGTCCGGCAGCTACTCTGAGACGTAGACATGCAGTGCTAACGAAGTGTAGGATAAACACGCGAAGCAACTCTCTAACAAACTCGCGGCGAGGTTACCAAGAGTCGAGAACGAGAGGGCATGGAATGATGTTGCGTTTACGCTTGGCCAACTTCAACATAAGGACGAGGAGATCCAGAAGTTGGTACAGGAGGGGTTCAAGGTTGTGCAGGCTACCGCATGATCCGACTAACGTTTTCATCACGATATGTATGTATGATGACTATGATATCCCGGAATTGGTTTGGGGCTTGGGATTTGGTTCTAGCATTATGGGTGGGGTTTGGCGTTTCCAAGATATCATGCTGGGCTTGAAGAACTATTGGCGCCTGGGTTACGTGTTACATTGCGATGAGGATATCCCGTATTGTTCCGATGAACTTGCTTATTTATCTTGGTGCGGCCTGTGAGAAGCGTCTGGGCTTGAATGTGAGATACATTGAACCATTCATCACCAAAGCAGCACGCCTGCATACAATTGATGAACAATCATTATCAATTTCACAGAAAAGCAAAGCATATATCTGAGAACACAAAAGCAAATAAATTCACAGTCCTCTTCCAGTCAATTCAAAATACCTGCAGTATGAATAAGATGACATCGAAGGGGGTTGAATGAGCATATTTCCCAGTGCTCCTAATAGTCGCAGTGTTCACAGCATTCGTCTCCTCTTAGGTCAAAGCTCCCTTTGCTCCGGGCCTGTAGGTCGGTTTTGGGTCTGACATGTAGTCGTGTGCGATGTCGATGGATGCGATCAAATGTTCAAGCATCGTCGTTGTTGCAGGTACGTCGTTGGGTTTCGTGAGAGATGTTGACTTCGCGAGTGGCATGACTAGTGTCTTCAGGGTCGAGTTGTGCTTTGTCAAACTTCTTTTGACGTGAGAATGGCGATTCATGAGCCTCGTTGCTCTATTTTCCGTGTGCATGGCGCGTCGATGATGCGGTGTTAAGGGTAGTAGAACGCTGTTAGGTATGGGCGTCACTGCTGGTGAACTCGCTGATAGACTCGCCGGTGAATTTGCCGGTAAGCCTACTGATGACAAGGGAGTACCCGGTGCCGCCGTCGTCGGAGCAGGTGGAGTCATACCCGAAACAAGGGAGCTCGAAGGATAACCCCCAATTGTCTTCTGCAACTGGTTAATCTCATGCGTAGCCGTACTCGCGTATTTCTCAAAGATGTTTTCAGCGGCCCTATAGACACAAAGTCAGTATCCCTTAAACACAATCCAAAATCACAATACGACATACCTCGCGCCCTGGCCCTGGTTAACGCAAAGCTCAACCCTTACATCCCCCCTATACTCCTCCAGACACTGCCACGTAGCCTCCATCTTCCTCGACCGATCCCACATATAAATCAACAAACACTTGTTCATCCCATCGCAATAAACAGGCGGACACTTCGTTTGGTTTGCATCGTTCGGAAACGTGATCGAAATGCCACCGTCGTACCCTGGACACTCTTTCACCTTCTTCGCATGCATGGCAGCAGTTCCGTTGAAATCATCCATCGGCACACCGGGATTTCCGCAGTCTACAAGACTCACGTCGTAAATGAGTCGCTTGAATGTATCTTCCTTCCGGTCGTGGTTCTGGTACAGGGCGTACTCGAACTGCGTGATGATGTTCTTGGTGATGTCTGTGTCGGTGGAGATCTTCATCGATACGCCTTGTCCGCCGAGTTTATCCTCTGCGGGACAGTACGTGGCACCTCCGCCGGGGGCGTAACATGTTGTTCTAAATGGTTCTTTGTATGTGGTTTTTTCTGGTACCTTTATGATGAAATCTTCTTCTGGGGTACCCCAGGAGTCTGTTCGTGGTCCGCCTAGATACCATGCTCCTACCGTGCGTATATAGAGGGTGATGGGGCAGTTATTGACAATGACGACGTTGCCATATTGGTGGCCAATTTCGGGCACAGTGAGGTTTGATATTTTAGGTAGAGGAGGAGATTCAGGGAGTCCAGTGACGGGTAATGGTTTGGCTGGTGGTACTTCCGGAGCTGTGACTGGGTTGTTGGTTGGAGGATGGTTGGGGGTAGGGGAGTTTGGTGGTGATACCGGTATTGGTGATGGCCGTGGCGGCGGTGGCGGACCAGGTCTGCTTGGTATTGGAGATACACTAATTTTGGAAATTGTACTTGATGCTGCTGAAGACAACGGAGGAGCTGTATTGGGTATCGTCGTATCGGCAATAGTCGCACCTGAGACCCCCAGGAGAACGAATTGTGGGCGCATGATGTAGGGAATGTAGACTATCTCGTCAGTGTGCGAAGGGAGAACGAATATATGAATAATATATAGAAACACAACCAGTTAATCGATATATAAGATAGTGTCACTGGGAAAGAATGTTCGCGCAAGAAAGCATCCTTATACCACCAACGGTGTGAGTCTGCATGACTCTCGAGGCCAATATGAGCCATGAAAAGACGTCGACTTTACAGAGAACAGAAAAATATGTGACTCCACGGCAGTGATTCGAGAGGTGCGCAAATCAAAGATGACAGGAATTGAAACTAAAACGAAATATAGAACGGATGACAAGATCAATAGACAATTTGCTTTACTATATACTAACAAATATCAAACTAATCAGATCGTACAGAATACACCCAGAATTCAACCCAGTCAATCATCGCAATCATCGCCACCGCCAAAATCCAAGCATCCATCAGTGCACAGTCGAAATCGCCAAAATTTAGCAGGGAGTTTCCGTTGAAGCAGCAGCAGTCTTGGCCCAATTTTCATACACAGACTTCCCAGTTCTATCGCAAAAGTCAGCACTGCCGTTTCATCTCCATGCGTTCATACGACTTACCCATTCCCATTTTCTACGCAAAGCTCCAGGTTCAGATTACCCTTATACTCTGCCGTGCAAGCTACACTCGCCTCTCCCTGTGTCGTCTTGTTGTAGTTGTATATAGCGTCGCTGTCGGTTGGCTCTGTGTACACACAGATAGTACGCCTAAAGGCGTACCAAGCAAGAACAAAGGGTGGAGGCA